>JACCIY010001371.1:0-88188 GCA_025506505.1 Flaveria sonorensis | reverse complement strand
TGTAACCTTTGTGTTTTCATTAATTATAGTTAACCCTGTTATGTTCTTGTAAGGACCATCTATGTCATTTATGAAATTTTGAAGGTTTGTTTCTTAGTTAATTTTGAAGTTAATAAATTAATTTATTAAAAATAATAATAATAATAATAGTCAAATTAAATAAAAATAATAATTATTATAATTATAATAAAATTAATAATTTATAAAAGTTAAACATTTATTAAGATAAAAACATTTAAAACTTAAGGTTAATTAAGTTCAGGGGGTATTTGTGACAAATTAGGAACTTTAAATATAAAGTTCTTACATATAATGATAAAATCGAAACTACAGGGACTAAATCGTAAAATTCCAAAACCCAACCCCCACCCCTTTCTCTCTCCCCGTAACTCAGGCCGCCCTCCGGCCACCCTCCGGCCGAAGGCCGGCGACTCCCCAAATCACCGTAACCCTCGAAATTGAAGTTCTAATCAATGCTAATCGTTTCTGAAACCGGTTTGAACACTTGATGCGTCTTAATTTGAATTAAAGTGGACGTTTGAACTCGTAACCGAAACCATCAATCTTCAAAACCCATCGACAACAAAAAACTGATGATTAATCAATCAATTGAACTCTAACGTTTGGATAACCATTCCGGAACTTATACCAACTTCAATTTCAGTTGAAACACACATTTGCAACGAATTCTGTCATCATCTTCATCGTCGACCTACAACCAAGTCGTTCACCATAGTCCGCCCGTTTACAATCAAAATTAATAGAGGGCTTTCGATCATCGGGATCCTTGGAAGCTTCCTGTGCAACGAATTTGGATAATATCAACGTTTTCATCACGGACACTACCCAACCTTGGTTGCGACTGTTCTTCGACTTGTAGCTTCGATCTCTAACATCTTTCGGGTAATTAAACACGCACACATACTCGGTTTTCCTTGAGGATCAAAACCCTATGTTTATTTCAGGAATCATATTCGAATTCATGTTCAATTAGGTTGAAATCGAATCTAGGGTTCATATGGTTTGGGGGATTCTTTGAAGTTGTGATTTATCAATTAAAACTCACTTTCTATCAGGCATAGGCGTCCTAGCCTAATGGTAAACCACTCCTATGTTATTCTTGAGGTCCCGGGTTCGAACCCGGGCAACCCCAAACATTTTTTTTAAGGCTTTTCAACCTTTAAATAAATTATGGAAAATTTTTAATAATTATAAAAATTACTCTTGTAAACTTTAAATATTTTAAGGACACCAAATTATTTTCTGTAAATTTGTTACTTTTATAGTTTTTTATAAAATATTTTTTTTACACATGTTATACTCAGTTTATTTTTATAAAATAAACTCTAAGTAATAGTTTAAATCACTAAATTGTTATTGGTTAACACGTTATCTTTAATAATAGTTTAATCATGACAATTATAAAATTTATTTACATTTTATAATTTAACTTTACAAATTATTATAAATGATTTTATTTCCTCTCCATATTAAATTACCTAAATTGTATTTTCTTTCATTGGATTAAAATATATATATATATATATATGATTTTCATAGTTAACCATATTTGTAAAACCCCAAATTCCTATTGAAACCCTAGTTCACGTTTAATCGTTAATCTTGTTGTTAAACTTAATCTTGGAATATATACATTTAGGTAACTTGTAAAAGAAATCGTTGGAGCACCGTTTACATTCTTGTTATTACCTTTAACATCAACTATATCATGTGAGTTTTCCATGCCCCTTTTTACTTTATTTCACACTTTTTGGGGTGAAACATGTTAACTTTATGAACTTGCACTTGTAAACATCTTGATACTTGTAAATGCACGAGCAATTCATTTATGAACTTTGTCATGGTTATTTGTAATATTGTGAGCTTTATATGATGAATATTATATGTTGACAATCATTAACTATTGCTAGCCTGGCGACGTCATAGATCTATGGGCCTGACAAGCCTATTTGGTGCTAAAGCCGAGGTTATTGCCGGCTCCTAGTGTCGTATTCTTGAGCACTATGGGAACCAAGTACACTTAGCTAATCGTTAAACTTGTAAATGATATTCTTGGTCAAGGTTTGATTGTAGCTATATGTTATCTATAAACTTGCTTATTTCGTAACCATTGACATGAATTGCTACTTGTAAACTTTTATATATATATATATGTATGCTTAACCCATGGAAACTCACCAACTTTTAAAGTTGACCCTTTTATTTTTAACATGTTTCAGGAAATGCACAAGGTTGATGATTATCTTTTGAAGCATGCTACACCTAGGATTTGGACCTAGAAAAAATAAATAAAATAACTTGAGACTTGAAAGTTGAACTTTGTTTATCTTTGTTTGTTGAGACATTTGGTTGTAAGTTTATTTCAACTATTGAATTTTTATATTTACAATTTATGGTAGTGTTATGTGGCTGTGAACAATCTTAACCCTCACATCTCGACGTTTCCGCCGTTAAGGTTGGGGTGTGACAGATTGGTATCAGAGCCCATAACTATAGGGATTTAGGTTATTAGAAATGGTGACCTAGACTATAGTTGATGTATGAACCTCATAAGAAAAATCTTTATGATCTTGTAATATATTTTGTTGCATGCTACATAATGCTACTTGTTAAGGAGGGCTTCTTAATGTGCAACTTGATGCCTTTAGTTAGGATTGTCTTATAATTGAGAAACTTGGTTGTCTTGTCTCCTCTAAAACTTATTCTTAATCCTTTATTCTCTCGGCGATGAAATATCTTAAACTTATTCTCGACGACACGGGGGAACGTAAGCTTTATATCAAAAGGTTCAAATCTTTAGACTTTATGACTAATCCATGAAAATCTCATCAAGGTTTTAATTCCATGAACCTAAAGAAATATTGTGTGACACATAGACACCTGTATTCTGGATTTCCTGGCAAAAAGCCTTCGGGCTAAGGTAAGCATTTCGCATAAATCCCGTGGGACTAGTTATGCTTACCTGGGGATTTCTGGGATGAGTGATAAACTATGGTCAATATACACAAGTTTCTAAGGCAATTGGAGTTAACTCACCTTGACGTGTCAACGTTTCCAAATGGTAATGAGTACCAAATGGAATCATTCCATATGTGTTTTACAAGTCTTGAAAAATCTTTGTTTTATTATCTTTTATCTCCAAATTTCTGTGACTAACGTATTTTATATCCAGCATGTCTCGTCATCATGGAAAGCGTGGTAGCTCCGACCGCAAATTAGCCGCCATGATTGCCCGTCAAATGGCTGCCGTCATTCCGACCATGGTTGCTGAACTGAGTAGCACCTTGATGACCAACGCTAGTGACAACACTAATGGCAATGGGCAAGGAGAGAATAGTGCAAATCAAGGAAGAAACAACCAACCCTGCACGTTTAAGCACTTCAACTCGTGCAAACCCACTAGCTTTAGTGGGAAGGAAGGAGCCACTGGACTTCTCGAGTGGTTTGAAAGTATGGAGAACACCTTCATCAACTGTGAGTGTCCCGAGGCACTCAAAGTCGTTATGCCACAAGTGTTCTTCAACAAAGAGCACTTACGTGGTGGAATAGTGAGAAGAGGAATCGTGGTGCTGATGCTGTGTTGGCACTCACTTGGGAAGAATTCAAGAACATTGCCATCCAAAAGTTCTGCCCGAGAAGTGAGTTGCAAAAGCTGGAGGAGGAGTTTTGGAATCTCAAGCAAGATGGTGGAGATCATTTGGCCTATTCAACTAGGCATCACGAGTTGAGCATCCTGTTACCTCACATGGTTGACACAGTTCCTAGGAACATTGAGAAGTTCATCAAGGGGGTGCCACCTCAAATCCAAGATGCCGTGGTGGGAAGTAGACCCACAACTTTGGAAGATGCCATTACCATCACCGCTCAACTTACTGAAAACCATATTCGAGCGGGCACCTTGTCCGTCAAAGGGGCTAAAAAGACTGAAAAGGCGGTCCCTGAAGCAGCTAAGGAGAATAAGAATGAACCGTCTTACAACAACAAGAAACGCAAGTTCACACCGGCGCGTAATTTTGCTGTGGCTACACCCAAAGTACCTCAAAGACAACCCGCTCCTGGTACACAAGCACCTGCTGCTAGAACCTATGCTGGTCCTCTACCATTGTGCAATGTCTGTAAGTATCATCATGCGGGTAATACCCCGTGCCGTATCTGTACACTGTGTGGTAAGTATGGACATTTGGTGCTACTTGTCACCGTGCACCAAACAATGCCGCGTTAGTTGCTAATCGTGCTTGCTACAACTGTGGGGAACCTGGTCATTTTCGCCCACAATGCCCTCGTCTTGCGGGTAACGTACCACAAGCTCGAGGACGTGCCTTCAACATCAATGCAAACCAAGCACAGCTAACAACGATGTGGTGAACGGTATGTCAAATCCAACCCCAACTTTATGATCCAAGTACTTTTGTTGCTTTACCTGTATCGTAAACGTCTTTAAAACTGAACAGGTATGTTTCTTATTAATAATTCTTATGCCTACGTTCTATTTGACTCTGGAGCCGATAAGAGTTTTGTCTCGATAGAATTTGAGCCTATACTTGCTAAGCCACATACGAAACTAGAAAGACCTCTTACTGTCGAAGTCGCCGATGGAGAACCCATCACCGTTGTGTCGTTATTCGTGATTGCATTTTGAGCCTAAACGAGCATGATTTCTTTATCGACCTTATTCCTATGAAACTTGGAAGTTTTGACGTTATCATTGGCATGGATTGGTTAGCTAAACATCATGCGGAAATTATTTGTTTCGAGAAGTGCATTCGAATTCCTTTGCCTTCGGGGATACATTGAAAGTATTTGGCGAAAAATCATCCAAAGGACTCAAACTCATGTCGTGTACTCAAGCCCGAAAATGTCTAAGCAAGAATTACATGGCTTTCTTGGCTTACGTGGTCAACACGAAAGTCAAAGGGAATGATCTTAAGAAGGTCCCGATTGTACGAGACTTTCCTGAAGTGTTTCCCGATGACCTTAGCGGTTTACCTCCCGTGCGTGAAGTCGAGTTTAAGATCGATTTAATTCCGGGAGCGAACCCTGTGGCTAAATCACCATATCGACTTGCACCGTCAGAAATGCAAGAGCTGGCCAGTCAACTTCAAGAACTGTCCGACAAAGGCTTTATCCGACCTAGCTCATCGCCTTGGGGTGCACCTATTTTGTTCGTGAAGAAGAAAGATGGATCATTTCGTATGTGCATCGATTATCGTGAGCTTAACAAACTTACCATCAAGAACCGCTACCCTCTTCCTCGCATCGATGATCTTTTTGACCAACTTCAAGGAGCTGCTATTTTCTCAAAGATTGATTTACGTTCTGGCTATCATCAATTACGAGTTCATGATGATGATATCCCAAAAACTGCGTTCCGTACCCGATATGGACACTATGAGTTCATGGTGATGCCCTTTGGTTTAACGAATGCTCCTGCTGTCTTTATGGATCTCATGAATCGAGTATGCAAGCCGTATCTAGACAAGTTCGTGATTGTCTTTATTGACGACATACTTATCTACTCCAAGTCCAAAACCGATCACGAACACCACCTGCGACAAGTTCTTGAGCTATTGAAGAAAGAACAACTATACGCAAAGTTCTCAAAGTGCGAATTTTGGCTTGAGGAGGTCCAATTTCTAGGACATGTGGTGAATAGTCAAGGAATTCACGTTGACCCTGCAAAGGTGGAAGCTGTGAAAAATTGGTGTGTTCCCACAACTCCAACCGAAGTTCGTTCTTTCCTTGGTCTTGCTGGGTATTATCGACGTTTCATTGCCAACTTCTCTCGAATCGCGAAACCGCTTACTTCCTTGACCCAAAAGAATAAACCATTCGAATGGGGGTCTGAACAAGAGGGAGCCTTTGAATCCTTAAAGCACAAGTTGTGTAATGCCCCTATATTGACCCTTCCCGATGGGAACGATGATTTCACCGTATATTGTGATGCATCTAAACAAGGCCTGGTTGTGTTCTCATGCAACGAGGAAAGGTCATAGCATATGCATCGAGACAATTGAAGGTCCATGAGGTGAATTATACGACACATGATCTTGAACTTGGTGCTGTGGTTTTTGCCTTAAAGATTTGGAGGCATTACCTTTATGGGACGCAATGTATAGTCTACACCGATCACAAAAGCCTACAACACGTCTTCAATCAAAAGGATCTCAACATGAGACAACGACGTTGGGTTGAGTTGATTAGTGATTATGATTGTGACATTCGTTACCATCCTGGAAAGGCAAATGTCGTAGCCGATGCACTAAGTCGTAAGATTCATAATAAGATGATCTCGTTTCAAGAAATTCGCGAGCGACGACAATGGTTTGATATCTTGGGAGAATTTGATACTGAGATTCGTCTGGATGTTAATGAGACTACGGTGCTGCTACAAAATTTGAGGATTGAGAATGACATCGAGACTTGTATCATGGAGGCTCAACAAGCGGTTCAAGAAGGAGGAAAAATGGGAGAGGAATTGGAGTACAATCTTCGAGCTCAACTAGAAACGAAACCCAATGGGTTGATGTATTTCTTGAATCGAATTTGGGTTCCAACCGTGATAATCTTCGTACCTTTATCATGAATGAAGCTCATCAAACTCGTTACTCAATTCATCCTGGTTCCGATAAGATGTATATGGATCTGCGCGTGGTCAATACTGGTGGCCTGGAATGAAGAAAGACATAGCAACTTACGTAGCTAAGTGTCTTACGTGTACAAAGGTTAAAGCTGAACATCAACGTCCTAGTGGATTACTTGAACAACCCGAGATTCCCATGTGGAAATGGGAACACATATCCATGGACTTCATAACCAAACTACCTCGTACCTCTCGTGGTCATGATAGCATATGGGTGATTGTTGACCGATTGACCAAGTCGGCACATTTCATACCCATACGGGACACCTACAAAACGTCAAAGTTAGCTCGTATATACATTGATGAGATTGTGAGTCGTCATGGCGTACCTTTGCATATCATATCCGACCGCGACGCTCGTTTCACTTCGCACTTTTGGTCGTCTATGCAAGAACTTTTGGGTACACAACTGGATTTAAGCACGGCTTACCATCCTCAAACGGACGGTCAAACCGAGCGAACTATTCAAACCCTAGAGGATTTACTACGTCTTTGTGTCCTTGACTTTGGTGGTGACTGGGATACGCATTTACCTCTCGCGGAATTTTCATATAATAATAGTTACCACTCGAGTATCAAATGGCACCTTTTGAAGCACTTTATGGTCGTAAATGTCGTTCCCCGATCTGCTGGACTGACATTGGTGAAAATTTCATCACTGGTCCTGAGCTCATACAAGAAACAACCGATAAAGTTTCCATGATTCGCAAGAACCTTGAAGTGGCTAGAAGTCGACAAAAAAGTTATGCCGATAAACGACGCAAGCCGTTGGAATTCCAAGTTGGGGATATGGTCCTTCTTAAAGTCTCACCATGGAAGGGAGTCGTTCGCTTTGGGAAGAAGGGTAAATTAGCTCCACGATTTGTAGGACCTTTCAAGATCCTGAAAAGGATTGGTAAAGTGGCTTATAAACTGGAACTACCTTCCGATCTTAGCGGGGTTCATCCTGTTTTCCATGTCTCAAATTTGAGGAAATGTTTGGCTAATGAAAGTCTGTATGTCCCATTAGATGACATCCAGATCGACGAGTCATTACATTTTGTTGAGAAACCCGTTGAAGTCATGGACCGTATTATGAAGAAGACTAGGACCACTACTACCCCAATCGTCAAGGTTCGTTGGAGAATAAGCGTGGACCTGAGTTTACTTGGGAGCGTGAGGAGCATATGAAAAGAAATACCCGTATTTGTTTGTTTAGTCAATTCTTAATTTCGGGACGAAATTCTTAAAAGTTGGGGAGACTGTAACCTTTTGTGTTTTCATTAATTATAGTTAACCCTGTTATGTTCTTGTAAGGACCATCTATGTCATTTATGAAATTTTGAAGGCTTGTTTCTTAGTTAATTTTGAAGTTAATAAATTAATTTATTAAAAATAATAATAATAATAATAGTCAAAATTAAATAAAAAATAATAATTATTATAATTATAATAAAATTAATAATTTATAAAAGTTAAACATTTATTAAGATATAAAACATTTAAAACTTAAAGGTTAATTAAGTTCAGGGGTATTTGTGACAAATTAGGAACTTTAAATATAAAGTTCTTACATATAATGATAAAATCGAAACTACAGGGACTAAATCGTAAAATTCCAAAACCCAACCCCCACCCCTTTCTCTCTCCCCGTAACTCAGGCCGCCCTCCGGCCACCCTCCGGCCGAAGGCCGGCGACTCCCCAAATCACCGTAACCCTCGAAATTGAAGTTCTAATCAATGCTAATCGTTTCTGAAACCGGTTTGAACACTTGATGCGTCTTAATTTGAATTAAAGTGGACGTTTGAACTCGTAACCGAAACCATCAATCTTCAAACCCATCGACAACAAAAAACTGATGATTAATCAATCAATTGAACTCTAACGTTTGGATAACCATTCCGGAACTTATACCAACTTCAATTTCAGTTGAAACACACATTTGCAACGAATTCTGTCATCATCTTCATCGTCGACCTACAACCAAGTCGTTCACCATAGTCCGCCCGTTTACAATCAAAATAATAGAGGGCTTTCGATCATCGGGATCCTTGGAAGCTTCCTGTGCAACGAATTTGGATAATATCAACGTTTTCATCACGGACACTACCCAACCTTGGTTGCGACTGTTCTTCGACTTGTAGCTTCGATCTCTAACATCTTTCGGGTAATTAAACACGCACACATACTCGGTTTTCCTTGAGGATCAAAAACCCTATGTTTATTTCAGGAATCATATTCGAATTCATGTTCAATTAGGTTGAAATCGAATCTAGGGTTCATATGGTTTGGGGGATTCTTTGAAGTTGTGATTTATCAATTAAACTCACTTTCTATCAGGCATAGGCGTCCTAGCCTAATGGTAAACCACTCCTATGTTATTCTTGAGGTCCCGGGTTCGAACCCGGGCAACCCCAAACATTTTTTTTAAGGCTTTTCAACCTTTAAATAAATTATGGAAAATTTTAATAATTATAAAATTACTCTTGTAAACTTTAAATATTTTTAAGGACACCAAATTATTTTCTGTAAATTTGTTACTTTTATAGTTTTATAAAATATTTTTTTTACACATGTTATACTCAGTTTATTTTTATAAAAATAAACTCTAAGTAATAGTTTAAATCACTAATTGTTATTGGTTAACACGTTATCTTTAATAATAGTTTAATTATGACAATTATAAAATTTATTTACATTTTATAATTTAACTTTACAAATTATTATAAATGATTTTATTTCCTCTCCATATTAAATTACCTAAATTGTATTTTCTTTCATTGGATTAAAATATATATATATATATATATATGATTTTCATAGTTAACCATATTTGTAAAACCCCAATTCCTATTGAAACCCTAGTTCACGTAATCGTTAATCTTGTTGTTAAACTTAATCTTGGAATATACACATTTAGGTAACTTGTAAAAGAAATCGTTGGAGCACCATTTACATTACTCGATATTACCTTTAACATCAACTTATATCATGTGAGTTTTCCATGCCCCTTTTTACTTTATTTCACACTTTTTGGGGTGAAACATGTTAACTTTATGAACTTGCACTTGTAAACATCTTGATACTTGTAAATGCACGAGCATTCATTTATGAACTTTGTCATGGTTATTTGTAATATTGTGAGCTTTATATGATGAAATTATATGTTGACAATCATTAACTATTGCTAGCCTGGCGACGTCATAGATCTATGGGCCTGACAAGCCTATTTGGTGCTAAAGCCGAGGTTATTGCCGGCTCCTAGTGTCGTATTCTTGAGCACTATGGGAACCAAGTACACTTAGCTAATCGTTAAACTTGTAAATGATATTCTTGGTCAAGGTTTGATTGTAGCTATATGTTATCTATAAACTTGCTTATTTCGTAACCATTGACATGAATTGCTACTTGTAAACTTTTATATATATATATATGTATGCTTAACTCATGGAAACTCACCAACTTTTAAAGTTGACCCTTTTATTTTTAACATGTTTCAGGAAATGCACAAGGTTGATGAATATCTTTGAAGCATGCCTACACCTAGGATTTGGACCTAGAAAAAATAAATAAAATAACTTGAGACTTGAAAGTTGAACTTTGTTTATCTTTGTTTGTTGAGACATTTGGTTGTAAGGTTTATTTCAACTATGAATTTTTATATTTACAATTTATGGTAGTGTTATGTGGCTGTGAACAATCTTAACCCTCACATCTCGACGTTTCCGCCGTTAAGGTTGGGGTGTGACACCAGAGGTGGTGGCCGGCTAGGCTGCTGTTGCCCGCCTCCTGAGCGCTGTCTAGCATCTGCTTTTGGAGGCCGACGTGGTGGTGGTTGTGGCCACACCTTCCCATCGTTGACTCTGTCGGCGTCGATTGCGGTTCTTTTAGGCTTGAGGCCGGAAATCGGCCCTTCTTAGGGGTTATAGGCCCCCGCCGCCACTGGAAATTTCAATTGATGGACTTCTTTGGTGGTGCCTGAGGTAGTGGAGGCAGTGGCCGGTTTGGCTACTGTTTCCCGCTTCTTGAGCGCTGTCTTGCATCTGCTTTTGGTAGCCGAAGTGGCGGTGGTTGTGGCCACACCTTCTCGTCGTTGACTCCGTCGGCGTCGATTGGGGTTCTTTTAGGCCTGACTCCGGAAATCGACCCTTCTTAGGGGTTGTATGCCCTCGCCGCCACCGGACATTTCCTTGCATGTTTCGCTTAGGTGGCGGCGACGCCGATTATCTTCCTTTGGCTGTTTTGTGTTTCACGGCCTGAGATCTCTTCGATGATGACGCCTGATAACGATTGTTCTCCTTATGTTTTCATTTTTCGCTCGATGATGATATGCAGGCCACATCTGAGAGATATTTTGACTGTAACACGCCGACCATAATTCCATTTGAACAGTCTGATGGGTCTTTGGTGTGCACATCTTTTCTATTATTCAATGTCATATTTGTGGGCTGTGATAGTGATCGTAAATGCACTTGAGCCTGAAAGACAGGTTCTACTTATGTTGTAGCCTACTTCTGGTGTCCATGGTCATGATGTTGATGGGCTATTGTTGTCTGAACTCAGTAGTTGTTTATTATGTTGGGTACGAGATTGATTCAATTGTTGGATAATAGGCAATGAAGAAAACAAAAGGCTATCTTGTTCTTTGTTCTGGCTTGGCAAACGAATGTTTGCAGCCACAATGAAACACCCGAGCCTTAAAATCCGCAATTATATGCCTTGCTATTGTCACTGTTGATTTAAACGCGTGTATCGATTTGGTTGTTGTCGAAAGGCTCTTCTTGAACAACCACTTCTGGAGGCTATGGCCTTTATGGCTTCAATATCCTTGATATTGTCAAGGGGTTTGTCCTGTTTGATTAATGATCAATGTTGTTAAGCTATATGTTAATTTAGAAATGGGATGAACTGTTGTTTGCAACCCATTGTGCATTTGGTACCCCTGGGTAATGCATGTACTGTTTTTATGTTTGTGATGATGATGACGAGTGTCGGCTCATTCAAGACTTTTGTTGCCAGTTGTTTTCATTATGTGAGCACTACTACGATCAGGTTGATGTATATGTTGTCATGAAAACATGGATTTCACGTGTTGTTTTAGAGATACCTATGATGTTTCCCGTTGTTCAATGTCGTGGTTGAGGGCTGTGATAGTGACAGTAAATGGCCTGAGCTTGAAAGACCGGGTCTGCCTGTGTTGTGTCCTAATTCTGGTGTTAATGGTTACGATGTGACGGCTGGTAACTGAACACAGTGGTGTTTATTGTGTTGCTCCTAAGACGGATCTTATTGTCAGTTAATCGACGATGAAGATGAATAAAACGTTGTTGTGTTTGTTGTTCTGGCATGGCAAACGAGTGTTAGCAGCCATAGCGAACCACCTTCTCTGAGCCTCTAAATCCGCAATTATATATATATATTGCTTTGTCACTGTTGGTTTAAACACGCGCATTGATTTAATCTTTGTTAAATCATAACACATGGGTTTTCCGCCGCAACGCGCGGTTGTTAAAATCCTTAGTTATTATTAAATTTCAAATAAAAAAAGGAACGGAAAGTTAGTTGAGGTTGCCGCCTTATTATTGGAGGCGCACGTCTTTGTTTAGTAGACGACTACTTTGTTGAACACGTGTCAGATTTTAAGAGTGTAGTTATGTGGCCGTCTGCGCCCTGTCTAGAGAGGTCGTCGATTGAACCATCCGTTATATTCATTAAAATCCAAAAACCTAAAAAAAAAATTCAAAATCCGGTCCAACCCGGTGGTGGTGTTGGTTGTGATTTTGGGGTTGTAAGGGTGATGGTTTTATTAGCAATGATTGTGATTTTAGGCTGCAATGGTGTTGTGGTAAACGTGGTAGTGGTGATGGTGGTGGTGGTGTGGGGTCAGTGGTTTATGGTGGTGGTGGTAGTGTTGGTAGTTGGGGGTGGTGGTGTTGTAGTAGTTATAGTGGTGTTGGGTTTCTAAACATTATACAGAAATAGTCCTTTTATATAATTAATAGATCAATTTGAATAAATTATATTTTTAGTCCTTATTAGTAAAATGACTAAAATATCATTATAATTAACAGAAAAAATAAACGGTGTTAGTGGGTTTGAGTTAACTGAGACGGATCGCAAACCACCGGAAGTAAAATCACAATTTTGAAACATTTGGAGGAAAACCGTTATTTTGACCAAACCACAAGTAGCAAAAGCGAAGTTTACTCTATAATTAATTTCACTCACACTTTTTTTCTGTTGTAATTTTTAAAATATAACGTTATATAAAATTTCAAATATACTATTATGTTTATATTTATCTACGTGTCATGGTAAATTTTAATTAAAAACGGTTCGGGTCAAATTTTACATCCAACATTCAATTTAAAGTTGACCCGAATTCGTTTTAAATAAAATTTACGTCGACAGGTAGAGAAAAATAAAATATGAGTAAAATTAATTATATTATTATTAAATTTCAAATAAAAAAAGGAACGGAAAGTTAGTTGAGGCCGCCGCCTTATTATTGGAGGCGCACGTCTTTGTTTAGTAGACGACTACTTTGTTGAACACGTGTCAGTTTTTAAGAGTGTAGTTATGTGGGCGTCCCCGCCCTGTCTAGAGAGGTCATCGATTGAACCATCCGTTAAATTCATTAAAATCCAAAAATTAAAAAAAAATTCAAAATCCGGTCTATCCCGGTTTCCGGTCCGACCACCGAACCGGTTCGAACCGGCTGGTTCCTTGAAAACAAATGATTTAGAGTGTATCGGACCGGTCCGACCTCCGAATCCCGATCCAACCGGCCCGATCCGAGTCTGAAAACAATTCTAAAACAAGGACTAGAAGTCAGCAAGTTAGTTTTTATTTTTAACAACAAATGTACAACTTTGTTTCGGAGGAAAGGTGTTATCTAATCGGGCTTAGCTATCCGTTTTCCCGGCCGAAACCACACCCTCAACCCCCCTAAGTAGAAAACCCATTACTAGGAAAACACTATAATTTCCTTTGAGCATTTTGCTTATAATAAAATATAAACCTATGATCTCCTAACATTTACATGAGTACTTTATCATAACTAACTGGACTAAAAAATTATTAGTAAGTCAAAAAGTTAGTTAAATTGAAAATCTGCTTTTTACGGTTTAAATTAGACGGCTGTGAGTCAAAAGCATCGTTTTAAGAAATGAACTTTTGTATTCTAATAGAAATTAATATTAATATCTCTTAATAAAATGACACCATCTCGTAACCATTAAAATTTGGTCTATCTTTGACATGATCCTTGCTACTATATCTTTTTTATTCTCTTTTCATATAAAAGTATAAAAGAGTGGCAATTTTTTTTATTCATCTTAAAATAAAAACTCATGAAACACAGTTAAGATCTTCTTAAACGGGAATAAAGATTTACGATTCATGAGATCTTATCAATAACCTGCTATACAACAGGATCAAATAAGTTACAAGTTATGCGTTCGATAAACGAATAGATTATTGTAAGAGGTTATAACGGTGATAAGTAAAAGCAAGATTCAAATATTATTACGTCAAAAATAAATAATATTTAAGAGTAATGGATTTTGTGATATAACATTTTTGTTTATTAGATATATTGATTTCTTTACATATTAGAAAAAAAAGGTCTAAAAGTAGTTTTGAAGGCTTGTCCGGACCGGCTGGTTCAACGGGATCCGAAAGATGCATTGAATTTACCTTAGGCTCAAGAACCGCTATTGAGAGAACCATATTTAAGACATTAACAAAAAACCGGTAGCAATTTGAACAAAATTTAAGATGCTTAGGGTTGTCTTATTTTATGTAGTTGTATTGTAATCTTTTGATACCATACTCCTATGTACCGATAATTCGACAAAGATGAGGTAGTGTTCTCTCCATTTTCACTCCTTCCTCCATTAAAACTCTTAAAACTCAAATTTTATTTTTGTCTTGTCACATTTATATTCTCATTTTATTAAAAGTAACAACATTTTTACCATACTAGTTTCACTATAAATAACAATTCAATTCAAATCCAAAATCCAACATAACACTTAAAAGCCAAAACCTCAACAATCACCACCTACACTTTCAGTCTTCTTCTTCATCTTCATCTTCATCTTCTTCATCAACAACGGAGCTTGCAGAAACTCATCCATGGCTACCACAGACGACCCTCTGCAACCTCCATCATCTCTCACAGCTTCTTCAATCATCACCCTTATTTCACCAGCTTTCTTCCTCATCTCCTTCCCCTTATCACTCATCACCACCTCAATCTTCTCCCTCAAATCCTCACTCCTCACATCAAAACTCAACCCTCGTGCAACCTCCACACACACCCCCAAAATCTCCACCATCATCTTCGCGTTGTAGAACTGCTCCGCCGCCATCGGCCACCCCAGCAGCGGCACCCCACGGCGGAGCGATTCCAACACCGAGTTCCACCCACAGTGACTCATAAACCCACCCACAGACTCATGCGACAATATCTCCATCTGGGGTGCCCATTTTTCTACGATTAAACCCCTGTTTTCGTTTTCCGTTTCGGCGATGAAATTCTCCGGCAGCCATTCCTCCGCCCTGAACGCGGCGGCGACGTCGTACCCCAGCGGCGGACGCACCACCCATATGAAGCTTGTGCCGCTTTTCCCCAACGCCTTTGCTAATTGCATCATCTGAGATGCTGTAATCGTGTTTTGTGATCCGAATGATATGTACAACACCGACGCCGGTGGTTTTGAATTCAAAAACTGAAACAATTTCTCCGTACTAGCTCCGCCGTTCACGGCGGTCGGAAAAGGTGAGTTTATTGGGCCAATTGCCCACACGGGTCGCCGGAATTTTCGCCGGAAATACGATAATCCGACTTCATCTAGCTTTTCAACGGTGTTAAACAAGAACCCATCGGCGTTAGCCCACGCCGGAAGGTTTTTCTTCTGAAATTCCGACCACGGGTCGTCACCGGTGGCGGCTAGGAGGCTCGGGGTCAACTGTGTCACCTGAAGTTTTCCGGCCGCCGGAAAGTCCCGCAGCGTGAACTCGCCGGAGTCGGAGTTTTTGTGGGGGAGATTCATCCATGCAGAGTAATAACACGCTAATCCGAACCCACCGGAGCCACTGAAGATCACATGGAAGATGTTAAACTCATGCGACACCGCCGCCGACCACCCGAAGAAGAGTCCGCCACCACGCACCGCGGCGGAGCTCCGGCGGCGACGAGTTCTTTAACAATGTCTCTGAACGCTGGTTTTAAAGTGGTGGAGGCTAGGAGGAGGTCGGAGATGCGATTGGGTGGTAATGAGTCGGTGTTATCGGAGGGGAGGTGGTGATCGGCGGGGTTGAAGGGGATTTCGCGGAGGCGGACGGCGGAGGACGGCGGAAGGGCACGGCGGAGGTTGTGGATGTTTTGAGGGGTGTTGATGAAGGTGATTTGGAAACCCTTTTGCTCCAATTGAAGGGATAACGATAGGAAGGGGATGATGTGGCCCTGTGCCATGAAGGGGAACATGATGATGTTGTTGGTGGTGGTGTCCGCCATTGATGGTTGATTGTTGAGCTTCAAGAGTTGCAGGTGAATATGAAGGGGATGACATGAAGAATAGTATGAGTAAACGCTAGAACTAGTTTAATAATATTATTATTAAGTTAGGAAGATGCTTTGTATTTCTAGAAATGTGACAAACTGCTTTTCTTTTTTTCACATTTGAATAGTTGAACAAAAAGTTTCTTGTATATTCATTGGTTAAATACTTGAATCTTCTTAGTATGATGTTTTGGTCAATGATGAAAGTAAGCATTTAGACTATATGCATACGTACATGCATAATTGCATAATGCATATACTGCATGATGATAGATACATAGGTACACAAGCAGCGCGCATATAGAGTACAAATTAAATTATGGGTCAAAATATAAAAATTTAAAATGTTAGCAAGTATGTGTATTTTTGTGGATAAGAAAAAAACTTTAGGGTATCAATTAAAATTCTTTTCTCATGCAAATGAAAAAAATATACAAAGTCATGGGAACGATATTAGGTGCTACACAGAACAGCAAGAATCACTAATACTTATAATACATTTAAATAAAAGAATCAAATGCTAAATCAAAAAATATATAACAATTGGTTGTATGAGAAGCTTGTACCTTGTACTGCCTGAATTGATACAATGTATTGTAACACCATGGATGCTTTGAACACTTCCGTAGAGGGGGCGAGGACGAAATTAATTTTTTGAGAGAGGGGGGTAAACTCGTATATATATAAAAATTTACACTACCGTACTAAAATTTAACAATACTGACGAAAAAAAAAGGTTTTCTATGTAGCTATGAAATTTTTATGCATTATTATTATTAAACAACTTAGCCAAATTAAATTAGTCCATGATCTTTCGCCAATGCCGGATTCATGTCAAACACTCATTCTTTCACTAGCGGTTCTTGAGCCCGAGTAATAAATCAATGCATCTTTCGGATTATGTTAAACCAGCTGATTTAATCAAACCTTTTTTAGACTCTTTTTATTCGGCTCTAAAATGTAGTTAAATCATTTTTTAATAATTAAAGAAATATCTTCTCACAAAATCCATTACTTTTAAATATTATTTATTTTTCTCACGACATTAATATTTGAATTTTGCTTTTACTAGTCGTATAACTTCTTGAAAGTAATCTATTGGATTAACAAAATCCATTACTATTCTTTTTCACACGACATTAATCTATTTTAGCAAGTTGTTGACAAAGTTTCGGGACTCGGGAGGCATTAGTTTCTAGTCTTGTTTGATTAACAAAATCTTAACCGGATTTCACTAGTTTTGTTTACATAAATAACAAAAAAATGAGTATCATTTATTTATACTTTTATATAGTTCCTTTTGAACAACATATACTTTTATATGTGAACAATATTAGAAAATATAGTGGATGTTGGGTTGGTAGGATAGTGACTTAAAACAAAATTTGTGTTCATTGTCAACCTGTCAACAAAGCAGAAAAGGCGGTAGGGTCAAACAAGCCGGCGAAGAACAAAGCTTTGGAGATTTGTGGACCAGTTGTTCAACATTTACGGTAGATTTTTATTTTCACGTGAGTGTGTGTTTTATATGATATGAATGTTTTTTAGTTGTTATAAGTGAAAATTTATAGGAGTTGTATCATATTTTTTTTATATTTTGAAAAACACGATACAACCACCATAAAATTTTTGATATTTTTAAAAGTGATCGTAACTAAAAAAAAAATAATAATAATAATAATGATAATATAAAAGGTATTATTTCATTTATAAAAAGAGAGAAAGAATAATGTTTTAATGAAAATATAAGGATAAAGATGAGAAGTTAGAGCATTCACAACTCGTTCTTTAAATTTATATAAGTGTATTTTCTATAGTATATGGTATGGTTATAAGTGGTTGTGAGTGAATGATTTGAGAAATTTACCGTTCAATCTGTATTTTAAAAAATATATTTAAAATCCTATAATGTTTTTAATATATTTTTAATGATTGTTAACGAAAAAGAGAAAAAAAATCATAAAAATGTTACAAGGTATCATATTCATAGGAAAAAATTGTTGTAGATGTGTGCGTTATGTGACAGCCAACAAAATCATGTGATAGACAAATAACGGGAATAGTGTGATATGGATCATGCATTATATAGTGATTGTATAATCAATAATTATTTTATTGTTATATTTATTTTTAAACTATTATTTATAATTCAATATTTGAACAAAATAAAATATTATATAAACATTAGACATTATAAACTATAGAAACCATAAATATTAATATTAAACATTATATCAAATATTATATATGAACTACTTGAAGAAAACGACACTTCAAATTTCACGATTTTTTCGCAAAGGTACGATCAAGTCTGCTTTAAAATTATTATGTATTTCTGTATTACGTATTTTCTTATGATTTGCTTTTTTATTTGTTCTTCTTTTAGCCATACTAAAGTGGTGTTGTCGACTTCATATTTTTACCAGAGTGTTAGTTGTTTATCCTCTAAAATGATATTTATGTAAGCTAGCATACATTGCATCTGGATGTTCTTCTTATGCTATAATGTAGGATTGGCAAGGATGTGCCTTTTTTAAGGCGACATATTTGCTCGATATTTTTTCTTGCTGATTTGAAATTTTTTTAAAAATAACATTTTTTATAATTCAGATGGGGATATGTAAACGACTTCGAAAAGGTGGAATACTCAAGTTAAAAACCATCGGTAAGATAATACTCATGCTCGCCATTTGCAATAAACGAAGACTCGTGGTGCAACCCCGTTTATCAAGACGTTGAAAATGGACAACTGATTTGAAACATTTATATCATTGTTTAACCCCCACAACATCAAATAAATCATGCCAATCTAAATATTCTATGACGACGCAACCTTAAGCAGACGGTTTGAGTGTTTGACTACTCTAATGTGTACAATCAATGTTGCTAAGCATCTCGAAAAACATGTACCTCCTCATGCACAAAGTATTTTTTTGAATGTCACTCTATGGACTTTTTCAAATATCTTTTTTTTTGTATAGATCAATGACGCCTTAATAACAAAAAATAAAATAAAAATAAATAACAATAGGCAAATTGAATTTAATAATCTAAATTATTATTCATTAATCGAGAATAATTCATATTCTTAGATTGGCGGTGGCACTTTAAAGTTTCACTTTTATTACCAATTATAGTCCTAGTAACATAATCATCAAATATTTAGGTTTGATTTGCTCTTGATATCTCACAATAATAATTATGAATGAAATAAAAAATATAAAAGCGAATCAAACGAACAATAAATGCGAACTATGTTTGAATCTAAAATTAAATTATGTTATTTGGATTGTCATTGATAATAAAAATAAAAATTAAGAGTGTTACATGTCAAATTAATAGTATGGATTATTATCGACTAGTGAGTAATAGTTTGAATTATTAAAAGTCAGTTTGTTGTAAATAATCTTACTTTGACAGTAATAGTACAATGTATCTTGTGAAGTTTTTTCCGTTGTATCTACATATTTGTCAAACGAGCCACTCGTGTTGCCATATCCTAATTAACAAATTGCGGGCGTACACTTATATAAACTCGTGAAACCGAGTTTACCTCTTGCGTCTTCTTTTTGTTGAAAATATTCAAACTCATACTCTGTTTCCCCAATTGTTTGTAGAAATACTTCTCGGCTCATACTAAACCGACACTTAGAGCATTCACATCCCACTCTTCATCTCCATCTCTATAATTACACTAACATCACTATTTTTTTCTCTCTTTTTAATTAATAATACTTTTTTAATACATTTCATTACATTTTCTCTCTCCTCTACTCACAGTCACTTTAAAAAAATATTAAAAAATTAATAGAGATGAATAATGTTTTATCAATATAAGATGACAGTAACATATTCTCTATCATCAACTCACAACAACTTAAAATCATTATTTATAATATAATAACACACTCACAAATAATGAGGGTAGGATGTGAATGCTCTTAAACATTTTAACGTCGTAGTTTTGGATTTTTATTGAAATAGTATTCTAAAGACGTTTATTGACCTTTGCACAATTCCGCAATAACTTGGATCTGTCTTTGAATTGACTAATTCAAGCCTCACGAATATGACTCATAAGTTGGAGAGACATGTACACACCATTGAAAACATATAATTAAGATGATGAGAAAGTTCCATTTTGTAGAAGTGTGAAGAGAAAAATTAATTATTTATATGAAATTTTGTATATTTTATTTAAATTGAGTAGTATATATATGTGTTTTTTGCGGGATGTTTTAAGATATAAGGGAAGATGTAATAGAAACGATATTTTTTTTATTTCACTTTCAAGCGCTAAAATTGTTTATGGAGACAAAACCGTTTCATGACGATTGGCTGCGTTCTGATGATCACTTCCAACAAACTTACCTACTGCCAGTAATTCATATTTTTTATTCTTGTGAAAGATTGTATATATATTAAGGAAAATTATGAACTAATCAATTGACCAACTAAATTACAAAAAACCAGTCAAAATTAAATTTACTAAAAAAACAACCATCGAAACGCGCCAAGTGTCCCTCCCTCGCCACGTGGCGAGGAATAGCCATATTCCCTTGTCGGCACAGTCTTCTAGGAGAAGGATATGCGAATCCCTCACCCACGTGTACATTTTTCATCAATCCCTCGCCCAGGTGGTATCCTCGCTGAGTCAGTGAGGCTTATGGAATCCCTCGCCCATAATTACCAAATTACCTCCCCTCCGCCCAATTAAAAAAAATTATATGTTTTTAACCCGTATTTTTGTTTTTTTCAAATTTATTTTTTTTATATACTTAATTTATTTTGATTTTCTCCTATATAATACAATTTTACCCGTAAGAAGTATCAATCTTACATTGTGTGCTCATTGTATGTGTTGGGTTCGTTGTGTATGTCTCATTGTAGTGGGCGAGGGTGGTATGTTCATTGTATTATGGGTTCGTTGTGTGTGTGCTCATCATACGGTCGTTGTGTGATCTGGGTGGCCAAGGCATGTATGGTGGTATATACGTGGTGTGGTCGGCCGAGAGTTGCATGGTGTATGTTGGGCGCATGGGTAATGTTTGACGCATGGGTGTTTGGGCCCATGGGGCATGTTTGGGGCGCATGGGGGTGAGTTAGACGCATGGAGTTATGAAGTTGTGTGAGCATGTTTGTGTGCTGAGATGGGTCAAATCCCTATCCTGGAACACGGGATCTCGCTGAGTGGGCGAGGGATGGGTCAAATCCCTCGCATCGTTTGAACGGAACCCTCGTTTTTTTTAAATACGCAATATACACTGGGCGAGATACGGACACGTGGTACGAGGGATTTTTGATCCACGTGGGCGAGGTTTATGATTTTCCTCGCTGGTGGCGAGGGGTCAAAGTCCAAATCTATTTTCATCAAAAGAATGGTCAATGGTTATTATCGTATTTGGGTTGGTTTAATTGGTTATTTAGTAATTTTCCCTATATTAAAACCAAGTAAGTAAAATGAAACAAATATAACACTTAAATTATTTTTGTGTAGCTTTTTATAGTTAAAAAATACGAGTAACTTTACTAAACAGATTAAAACTTTGATTATTATTTAACTGACTTAAGGCATAAATTTCAAAGGATTAAAAAAACAAAAATATAAAATATAAAACTTTTCATCAAGCATTGATTCATGAAGAAATTGATGACAAAGAAAATATTTAAATATCTATAAAACAAGCACGGAAGCACTCCATTATACTATATATTAAAATGCAATTAGTAAAGTTTTCATTTTTCTTATTTCAGTTATTATTTTTTGATTAATTGATATTTTCACTCATTTAAATTTATTTTCTAGAGCAATACCCTTTTTATTTCAAATATTGAATTGACAAGACAACTAATAGTATAATAATATTCAATTAGCTTTTGTCATATTTTAGTTTGAGTAAATTACAATTTTCATTCGTAACGGTTATCAATTTTAACTACTTATATTCCTGTGTTTTCAAAATCTCATTCTGCACATCTGACGTTTTATTTTTAAACTATTTACATACCTAATGTTTTTATATATAACTATTGAATTTAAATGAGTGACGTCCTCACCCTTTTATTTTTTTCAGGGTATTTTTATCATTATTTTTTTAATCCTATTATTTACATCCATTCCCTTTGTCATCCTATCATCGTACCACCACTACTGCGTATTCTTCCTGCTCGTGATGTCTATGAAGCTATTTATAATCCATGGACAAGCCTTAGAAAGCTGACCTTTGACCCACTGCCCAATACCCGACCCGACCTGCTTCAATTCACCAAGTTCCGATCCGTCTTTCTCAACCCGTCATAGACCGACGTCAGCGTCTCTCTTCGGCAAAACTCCCAGATCTCCCAACCAACGTCTCCCCGTTCGTCAACTGCTTCAGCCTCAGGCGGAAAATTCCAACATCGAGATAATGACCACACCGAAGATACCTCGTTCAGCAACTGCTTTGGCCTAAAACCCATGAAATTAAGTGATTTTTAAAGGGAAAAATAGGGGGCATGTAGAGTGAATTGGGGGTGAAGAATGAGGCACAAATTTTTTGATTTTGAGATGGATACAAGAACGTGATTTTGTAGAAGGAGAATGACTTGTGTGTGGGATGGTTGATGAGAGAAAGAGTGAAATTTGTGTGGGGCTATTTTTAAGGATGGTGGTGGTGGGTCTCCAATGTGAAGAAGGGGGTAGTTGTAAGTATCGATTAGAGGTTTAGTGTTAAATTAAGAAGGTGTTTGGGATTGGTTATAAAATAACTTATTGACTTATTAATTTTTTAATAGTGTTATATCATATGAATTGACTTATTAATTTTATTTTTTTTATAACCATTATTTGTCAAAATGATTTTTTCTTTTAAAAACTAAAGTTAAAAGTGGGTAAAAACACTCTTAAACACCCACTAAGAAGCTTATGTAAATGACTAAATACCCATAATAGAGAGAAGGTGAAAGCTGGTTAACTAAAGACTACCGATGTTAGTTTTGATACAAATGGTTGAAAATAGAAACGTAAGGATGCAGTAGTTAAAATTGAAAAAACGTTAGGAATGTAAAATGTTTACTCTTTTTTAGTTTTTTCTATAAATTTACAACTTCATAATTAGTTTTTTATTTTAATTTTTTTGTCACTCCTACTACTATATGTAATTTATACTTTTAATCCGTTTTCTATTTTAATAATTTCGTTCCTAAACTTTTAAGAAAACAAACGTGTGCCTGTTTTTAGTTTATCTGTCGACGCTCTGATATAATGTCCAAACTCAAACCATGTAACGCGAGGGGAAATGACCAGAATTTCGTCACGTAGCTCGAGGGATTACTTTCTTCATTAACTAAAAAAAAGACAGAATACTGATTGTCTTTAGTTATTTATTTATCGTTCAAATATAAAGTTTTAATGAAAACATGTTGTATTCAAAGTCGAGTATTTTTTGATGCACTAGGTTATAATGAGTGCAGTCACCATTGTTTTACCACAACGAACCGAACTTGTTATTATGAACATCATCTTTTACGATAATGGTATCATCGAACCGATATCTTTGTTCCTTTTATGGTTTTCGATGAGCTGGACCGATAACGCTCGAAATCATGCGCGTAACATGAGGTAAAACGATCAAACTCTCCGCTGCATGACGCGGGCAAAATACCCTAGTCTCATATTATTATGGAAAAAGATATAAAAAATGTTTTAATACTAAAAGGTGTTAAGATACTCAAAAAACACATTTAATAGTACTAGTTAAATAAACGTGAAATATCTTATTTGATACGTCAAGGTCTGATGCAACGTTATTAAACAACATACAACATAATATAAGATTTTGACTTAATAACTTCACCCTTGAATGCAAGTGAGAGTGCACTGAGACTACCACCATTCTCCACAGTGACTCCAGGCATAACAACACCTCTACTCCCTACAAACCCATCTTCACCAATTCTAATCTTCCCAAACTTCACCTTACCTCCATCACCTTCATATATGTGCCCGAAAAGCACCGCCTCGCGCCCCACGCACCCGCCTCCCTCGATCTCGACATCTCGGGGTTCAACACCGCCCCCATGCTGTCCACGTAGACCCCTTGGTTGAGATCAATCTCTGATCCCATCATCTTCATCCACACGTTGAACATGAACGACCCGCTCACCATTTCCATAAAGTACTCGCCTACTAGTGTCCTGAACGCCTGCCATATCGTGTCCATGAACACTTCTTTCCCCATATCAGCACACTCCCGCCATCTTTCTTCTTTCCGACTAGCACCCATTTGGCGATGACACATGCTAACCCGGCCCACATGCCTGAACACACCCAGAATACGGGTAGCAGCCACTGGATCGGGTATCCGGTTGTTTGTTTAATGTAGAAGGTTAAGTTTAGAGGGCCCACGATGAGTAATCCCATTAGGTAGTAAGGCAAGAATGTTTGTAACAGTGGTTGACCGAATAGTGTCCATGAAGTTTGATACCAGGTTTTTGTGAGAGTCACTTCGGTTGACATCTTGTTTTCGGTTGCTGATGCTGGTGCCATTGGACAACCCGATAGGTCTACTTTGACATCCGACTGTTCGATGAAACTCCTCCAGGCCTCGGGGAGCGGTTGACCGTTTCTCAAATGCTGACATATTTCGTATATTAATGAACGGCCGTGATCGATTGAGGCACTTTGTGAAGCTGATGTGGCGCGAATTACATCCACCTCGTTGCATCTGAGGAAAGGATTAAACTCCAGTTCTTCTGATTCTTTCGGGGTGTTATTGTGGTCAATTGTTATCTCTCCCACATCGACATACGGGAATTCGGTCTCGTCCCATGGCTTTGTGCAGTCAAGGGCGACGTCTTGGGTGATATCATCCTTAGGTACTGGTCGGAACTGTAACTGGAAAATATATCGGACTCCACCTGGTTGACTCACACGCGTTTTGAAATCATCAGCAAGGAAAAGTGGTGGCCGTTTGTCATTAACATCTCTTGGAATTGCACCGGTTTCTGGAGGAAGAATTCCAATTGGTTCAACCTTACCTGAATCTTCAGTGATCTTATCATCAAAAGGTCTTAGCTTGAACTTTACATACATTTCACTTCCATCTTCAAACCGAAAAAGCCTGCATATGTTTGAGAAGTAATGCAGGTTAGTGAATGAATCAGTGTTTCGAAGTGATGTCCATACGGCGTCACGCACGTGTGGGACCCGCTTCACATGCTGCTCTCGTGCTGGCAACCCACAAACAAGCCATGTGGCAAAATCAGAGATTGTTCTCGCGTAGAATGCATTGCCGCTTTTCAAAGTCAGGTCAAGAAGTGGGGTTTCAGGTTTGGCTTCAGTTAGTATTCTCACAGCCGCACCACGTGCATCGAGTCTTGCATCATCATCTGCACTTAAGCTATTACTGTGTCTGATAATAACAGGATAAGTCTTCCCGGGGTAAAAGATTTTGTGATTAGGGAACCCCTTAATGTTGTCATAGATCTTAAGAACTCCCTTCCCGCTAACTCCAATTCGATGGAAGTATCTTGTTTTGACTTTGAGAGTAGTCGCAGCAAGATTAGCAGCCAAATTACCGACGATCTTCTTGTATTTCACATCCATTTCTTCTATGCGGTCATCTAAAGCATGCATGGTGTTCTTTATCATAACAGGAGTTTCAGACCCGATGTAAACACCACCCCTTTTGAGAACTGAGTCAACTGGAGCCACTGAAAGAGCTCCAAGAATCACATTGTTTTCAACAACAGAACCAGGAAGCAAAATGCTTTGACTCCCAACTACTGCATTATCATGAACGTTGACTTTCCCACTTTTGAACCCGATTCTCGCATAAAACCCAGCAATTATCCTGCTAAAGTCACCCAAATGCACACCAGCACCAATTGAAATCAACCTCGGATCAGAAACTGGATTGATGGCTCGAATCGAACAATGGTTTCCAATTTTAGCACCCAACAGCCTCAAGTACACACAGAATGCTTCGGTTCCAGAAAGAAGCTTAGCAAATCTAAGGTGGCAAGCAATGTTTATTCGGTGCGAAGCCACATTTGAAATGGGCTTTCGTCTTCTTTGTCAAGGAACCATGTGACGGTACAGGTTAGGAGGCTGAGGATCAAGCCATGAGCCAGGTAAGCGGCGGCTAGTGTCATGGCGAAGGTCAGAGGGTGCACCGAGGTAGTCAAGATCATGGATGCATAGGCGATAATGGTGAAAGGAAGCCAGTGGAAAGCTCCAGCAACACAGAGAAACGCAAAGTATTTAAGAGATGGTGATTCTTGATATAAAGAGATGTAAAGGAAGTAAGCAATTGCAGATGATACAGAACTTAGAAGCCCAACCACATAAATACCCATCAGGTGATGGATAGCCTCAGTTTGAGTACCGTTTGATGCATCCTGAGACGAAACACCCACAAAACATGAAGCATCAGCACTTAAATCAACCGTTAGAGATGCCAAAATGGTCAGACCAGGCGAGTTAGGTAACGTGTTAAAACAAAGGTGATTTTACTGCAGATTGATACAACACATTTCTTCCCATTTTATACGAGCATTAAACTATATTATTTATTATGATCTATTGAAAAAAAACCCAGTTTAACTTGTTTCCATTTAAGCTATCTTTTATTCGACTAGTTAGAGATTAAACATAACCTAAATTGACCAATCGATAAGTAAATGTTCGGGTATTAAGAAGTAACAGATTACCTTTTGAACAGTTGTGCGCCCGCCTGATCTGGAAACACGCTTTCCAGTTTCCGTTTTCTGTAAAGTTCCAACTTTTGCCTCTTCACCTAAAACACTTCCTTTCTGGATCACAGCATAAGGACCGATTTCAGACCTTTGGCCAATCCTGATTGGCAGAAAACTCAAAACTCCATTTTTCACTTCATGTCCTTGAACCAATGCACCTTCTGCAATCACAGCTTGGTCTCCTATGGAAACGAGAGCAGGGTCTGTAATATTGACCGTATCTAGCAAAACCGATGAACCAATTCTTGCACCAAACAGCTCAAACCAGTATTTCAAGAAAACCGTCCCCCTCAAATGAACCGCCATGACATTAGAAGAAATGTCTTGGGCCTTGTAAAGGGTCCACCACTTCACAAAATCAATTGACCAAATGGAGACCTCAGGGGTCAACACGTAATTTGGCTGGAGAAATGATGCACCGAAGAATGCCACTGAGATGCAAGTAGAAAATATACAGAAGATCCATACGATAGGAGCCACTAGTAAAGAAGCAGCATACCCCATCAATGAATGACCAGAAGGAATCAATTTCATGAACATGGAAATTGATTGATAAGCAGGAAGAACAAGCATCATGCACATATACACAAGTGCAAATATTTGCAATGACCAGATACCAAGCTGATGAAGTGTTGAAATCTCGGTCAACACGTCAAGATTACTGTCGTCTCCTTGTTCTGGAAGTACAGAAAATGGCTTAGTTGTTGGGTTAGGTTGAGATTTCATTACAAGATTTTCTGAGAAGCTTGCTAAATCTGAAATGCAAGTGGCTGTGAATACATCAACTGCGCCAATGGGAACCCCGAGAAAATCTGAAAGCTTTTGTGCAGCTCTAACCACACCAATTGAGTCAATCCCATAAGATGTCAATCCCTCAGTTGTTGAGATTTTGTTGATTGAAATTCCTGTTTGTTCAGAAACTAAACCCTTCAAAAATTCTTCAATCTCTTTGTGACTCGGCCCGACATCTGGCAACGGGTGATTTGTCACGAGACCAGGCCTGGGTGTATTCCCTTCTCGACATGACCCTGTTGTGTAGGACCGCATCAACCTTTTCTTGGTCACAATTGGTTCTGGGACGAGATTCAAAGTTCCATCAGTAAACTGTTTAAGACATTCAAATCTTTTTAGCTTTCCAGAGGTAGTTTTACTGATGGTTCGAGGCTTGATTAATTTAACAGAAGCAATGGAGACACCATGTTCTTCTGCAACCCGGGCCTGAATTTGTTGAACTACTTCTTTGTTGACAGGTTTGCCATCTCTAACCTCTGCAATCACAACCAAACCAACTTGATCAGAACCATCTGGAACTGATATCCCCTTTGTTGACAACGTTTCCTCTGGGACGCCAATTACAGCGCAACAACCTGGACGTAAGAGTTCAGAAGCACTTTCAACCGTCTTTTCAACATCGGCTGAATATATATTTCTTCCACCAACAATAATAAGATCTTTTATTCTTCCAGTGATGAACAGGTTTCCATCTATTATCCTTCCCAAATCCCCGGTTCTTGTATATATTTTACCAGGGCAGTTTTCAAGCAAATTTTTGAAAGTATTTTGACTCAATTCTTCTTTATCCCAGTACCCAACTCCTGCACTCGGGCTACTAATCCATATCTCTCCTTCCTTCCCAGGCTCATTGTGCTCTAAACCAGTTTCTGGGTCAACTATTTTAATATCAACATCTTCATCACTCAGACCCACATAACCACAGCATACCCTTCCTTGCCAGTCTACTAAAATGGGTTTCTTTTCTCCATATGCACAACAAACATAAACACAATTTTCGGCCAATCCGTACCCAGGAGCCATGACATGTTGAGAAAGGCCAAAAGGTGCAGTGAGCTGAATAAACTTCATGAGAGTTTTTTGCCTAACGGGTTCTGCAGCAATCATGAGAAACTTCATAGAAGAAAGATCATAATCCAACACTTTATCTTTGACGCCTTCTAATCTTCTGACCACAAGTTCGAATGCGAAATTGGGGCCAGCGCTGTGAGTGGCTCGATACTTGCTCATAGTTTGAAGCCATAATAAAGGTTTCACGATGAATGTCATTGGGGAGAGAAGAATTGCAGATCCGCCACTAACAAGAGATGTAAAAAGTCCCCCAATTAGGCCCATGTCATGGTATTGAGGAAGCCAACTTACTAATACAGTATTTGATGTACTCTTATATATCTTTCTCATCAGCTTAACATTATGAATTAGTCCACCATGTGTTATCATCACCCCTTTAGCATCCCCAGTTGATCCAGAAGTAAATTGAAGAAAACAAAGATCATCCCTCGTTGGTTCAGAATCGTTTTTAACGTCAAAGCTCATGCCTTTAGCATTCTTCACAAGTGAATCTGTGTGTATCCATGGAAGATCAGGCCATTTTGCAGAGCTTTTCCCGCCTTTTAATGAGATCAATTGCTTTACAGAGCCCGCCCTTACAGCTCCATGGTAAAGCACAGTTGATAAAATTGCCTTTGCATTGCATGATTTAGCAATATTTACTAACTTTAAAAGTGCTTGGCCACCTCTTTGAAGGGGATCAGGAGGAAGGACAGGAACTGGGAGTACTCGGGCTCGTAAACAACCGAAAAAAGCATCTATAAAATCGAGCCCAGGAACATGGAGCAACAAGACCCGGTCACCAGGCCTGATAACAGGCTTCGAGCCTGTTAACAGCTTATGAGCAATGCAAGAAGCATTGGCATTAAGTTCTGCATAAGTCCTCTTGTTTGCTTCCTCGCCTTCATCATTAATCCAAGTGTAGAGCGTTTTTTCTCGAGTGATTTCATGAGTTCCCCAATGCTTTAAATAGGCATCAAGACTATTTAAGTCGGGGAATGTTACTCCCTGATATTCATCCAGCGGTTCAGGGATCCTGTCCCAGCGATCTGATAAAAGAGGAAACAATCTCTGCAAAATAGAGGGAATATATTAATAAAAAACCATAAGTTCAACAATAAAAAATGATCCAGATTCTAGGCTAAATCATGGATTTCAGTTATAGTTAGAGGTGGCAAAACAGGCGGACAAAAAACTTTTAGTGCCATTTTTAAACTTTACTGTAAATAATTAATGTGTCAAATATGACAATTAATATTATGTTATGTCATCAATAAAATTAACTTTTTAAATAAAATAATTTAGAAGGTATGAATTTTGAACCTCCCCAGAACTGATGACGTTCTATCATTTGACCAGTTTCTTTTAAGTGATTTTCCGAAAAAAAATAAGACCTGTATGACTCGCTAGAAATGAAATATAACCCAGAGAATCCATCTAATAAGTAAATGTCTAATGGATTGACACCAACACCTCTAATAGTAGTGTTCTGATCCAATGATTATATTAATTTACCTTCACATACGGAAACTTTGGCAAGGATCATTATTTGCAAAGTGTTTGCGAATTAGATTCATAGCATAGGATGAATTTCTCTCTGTAAGCTCAAATGCAACAAGTCCGCCTACATAGTAAGTGTTCTGTTGACCTTGAAGTTCATGCTCCATTTTATCATAAAATCCTTCCTTCATATCTGCATTTTATATATATATATATAAACAATTATTTAACTGTTGATATGATTTATGGAGTCCTCAAATGAGCTTATTAACTTTTTATATCATACCTTGGCTACTAACATGAGGGAAATATTTAAACCGCCTCTGCAATATTACACTCTCAACTTGACCCCCCATTCTGTTAACCACTTCTATTGCAAGTTCAGTGACCCTTGGTCCCTTAATATCAACACCATTACCATAAGACCAGAAAAGATAAATATCTGTATCAGCATAAAATCTCTGAATCGCCACTGGATTTCCTATAGTTGCAGGATCATTCATGAACTCAGCGAAGTAAAAAAATCCTACTGGCAAATGATCCAGCCCTTTTATTTTCATGACAGTTGTATAGTAATCTATTGTCTCCACTTTACTAAACAGCTCCTTCTCAAGATCACTCAAATCCATTAATCCATTATCAGTTTCTGTAGTTGCAAGAGAAAACTAACATTAATTTAACATGACACAAATAAAAATTTCAATATGAAGACGCCCCTAAATTTTTTCTTTGTTACCTGGTGGAACATAGGATGATGATCTGTAGATTTTCCCATTTGTATAAGGAAAAGCACCAGAAATGATGACTTTATCAAATTCCATAGTTTTGACTTCCCCAATACTATTCCTGATGTTGACCGACACACTTGAGGAGTTGCGTTTAATAGCTAAAACTTCAGTGTTGCATTGAATATTTACAGGAAGGGATTTACTTAGTTTCTGCCAGAATCCCATGTACCCACCCTTAAACCGTCTTATTTTACCAGCCATTGAAGTTCTTGTGAACTCATGAATGTAGGCATAAGGCATATCTTCAACAAATCCATACCCAGAAGCAGTGTATCCATACGCCACTGAGTTTGGAACAGATTTTAGTCCTTTAGTTTCCAGAAACTCAGAAACTGGTTCTGAAGCAAACTCACTAATGGCATGAACTCCATTTCGACCAGAATTCTTTGCCTTATCCTACAAAATAGTTGAGATAAGAAATCTTCAAATTCCAATTGAAATTGAATAACAAATTATATGCTAGAAATCGGTGAAGTTATTAACCTGAAGTTCTAATGTCAATGAAATTACAGCAACATAATCATCAGCAACCTGTATGTCTTCATATTTCCCAGTTGAACTGTCAATCAGGGCTAGTTTATGAGAGTCCATTTCTTCCAGTTCAGACCCGAGTTCTTTTGCTAAGTGAAAAATAGTGGGAGCGCTATTTGCTGCCAGAACTTGACCTCCAAGGTCATAAACTTTCCCTGTAATTATAAAGTGAGGTTAACATGACATTATCACTAAGATATTTAATTACATAATCTGGGAATGTAAAAGAGGTGCATCTTGCCTTCAATTTCAGCAGATTCACACATGCCACTGACTGTGTGGTATTTCTCTAAAAGGGTCACATTATTATACCCAAGCTTAGTAAGTGCATAAGCCACTGATAAACCACTTGGGCCACCTCCTAATATGGCAATCCTTGTGTTTACAGGCATACATGGATGCAGATTTGTGAATTGGTCGTCTACTGATTGCTTCAAGTCCATTTTTTAAAATATTGCAGATCTTATATTTATGCCAGTGCCTGTTGAGGTCAAATAAATAAGTGAGTCATAGTTCTCGCTGTGCACCTGTGCTTGATAAATCTACTCGATAAAATTACAACGTATCCGGTAAACACTACCAAGAGTTACAACTAAAATTTATATGAACATGAACAAATATTCAAAGAAGTCAATCTTTATTATGGTATACACCCGGCCTACCAGAAAGAGTCAACCTAAATAGAATTAACTACTTTTTTGCAGAATTTAGTACATCATTAAATGCACATTATCATCACATTCTTTTTCTAGTTCTTAAAATAGCAAGGGTGATAGAGGATCAACAAGCATGATTTGAATCCAAAGAGCGTGCGTTGGAAGAACAAGAATGAGGCTACAATTCAGACTACGGTTTGTGCTTAAAACATATATCTGGAATTATACAATGATTTCCTTTTCAACTATCATAGTATCATAAAGAAGTGCCTGCACCTGTTCTATTCTTTTGTCTTGAGCACAATATCACAGCTAAAAAAGCCAAAGGAAAAGATGCTAAAAATGAAATATATTAGTACTATTTTGCCACCTCACCACCCAAAACAAAGACCAAGTTCTTGTTGATGTTTACAATGAAATGCAGTTCCGAATCATCCAAATAAATATCTTTTTGCTAATAGAGATTCAAAGTTTCAGGTTCATCAACACACATTATGTTAAATATGAAAGAAAATAATTTTGGTTACAATTTTGCCAGAACACGTAATAGTTTGTATGTGGAATCGTATAGAGATGAGAAGAGTGTGGACTAACAAGTTTTCTCAACCAAACTCAAGCCAGAGTGAGAAGATATTCTTGTAATGCATGAACAACAGCATTTGGTACTTGGAACAGTAGAAGAACCTTAAACATGATGATGTATACTTTGTCTCCAAGATTTCCTAATTAATCCAATGAGTTAACTCCTGCAAACTGAAATAGATTCTTATGTGAACATTCTGTTCTACAGAAAAGGGTGCCATAATCGGCAAAATTGTTTCTCTCTCTCTCTATCATCATGCACCTTCTTTCCTCCAACATATTCTAAAATCAGAACGTCTGTAGAAAGGTCTCCTCATTGAAAGAAGTATTTATAAAGGATTTAAGTTCTAGGTGCTTATTCATTGGAGACCAGTCTCACTCTATCTCTCTCTCTATATATATCCCTTTAAAGTATAAAATTTTATATAAATCACAACTACCTATATGGTTTGACAAAGTTTTATGACAACCCTCTGTGTTTTGAAATACACACTTCACACCCCTCTGGTTCCACATAATATATAACAACAGTACAGCTTCCTATTAGAAATTACATCAACACTTTATAGTAAAGCTACACAAGTGAACTTTTAGTTTTATAATTTTCTGGACTATGCACAAAGCTCTAGTTATATATACTTGAATCTCTTTAAATTATACTAGCTAACCTACTGAATGCATGGAACTCATTAACAGCCACTAGCTCATATCAAGACCTCTAGGCTCTAGTTAGCATATTATCCATCACTCAATTCCATAATAATTTCTTTCAACTTTTAACTCTTAACAACTTATACCAAAATTTAGCAACCGTTAAATGTCCAAACATCATTCATCATCAAACTATAAGGATCCTAACAATATGTGATCAACATTGTGCAATGATTAACTTCAAGGTACTCATTTGCAGGTTCTTAAAACACAAGGACTACACTACCACATGCATTGAATCCACATAACTAAATAAACAGCCGACAAATCACTCACCCTAGAAAAACCATACTTCCTTTACCAATTCCAACACATAACTCACAACAATTTCTTCATTGAAAGACAATTCACTAATAACATTCCACAAATACCACTTGCAATAATCAAATACACATTTAAATATCGCAAACAGTAGCATGCATTAACCTGTGAATTGATCGTCGTAGCAGTAACAACAATACTCGAAAACGAGGTCCAAATGGCACAATAAGTAGAGAGAGTATTGAAATTTGACGCTGACCGAACCTCCACAACCTACGACCTGTGACGAATGACGAGATCATGGTGATATTTAAATAGCAACGTCGATGAAGAGCTCCAAACACGAAACGACAAGCGATCGGTAAATTCGAAAACGCGGTTGAAACAACGAAGGTATGTAAAGTGATTCCGAATGTTAGAATAACGAGATATTCTTCAATTGTGCTTCGGTTTGCCATTTGTGATCTCCGTCGAGGTAATAGTATAAAATTAGGGTTTGAAAGCGAAAGTACGGACGACTGTTGTTCAGTGGAGATTAAACAATCGATCGAATTGACCGTTTCAGAATCTCATATTGTTTTGTTGTTGGTGAATGGTGGTATCGTGAAAACCGCCGGGGCACCACCATAACGCCACCAGGTAGAAGACACTGTTGGTTTGCTTATAAATTTTTTTTTTTTTAAGAACCGATATTGACACATCATCTACATCTACCGATATTCGATTCTTAATCCACCTAGGATTTAAACTCCCGGCCTAATCTAAACGACAAGTTAGTTAGTGTTTAATACGTATGAACTAGATACGAAATGAAATGAAGTATTAAAAGTGAATAAAAAAAATGTTTAGTTAATAAAAAGATTACATAAGTAATTTCATTCTTTCTAATTTATCACATCCATCCATATTCGTTTTCCATTTCACTTTTAGTCATTACCACCAACCACCACCCACCTGCCACCACAACAACCACCACCATCGGCCGCCGCCGCCACCACCACTAACCGCCACTGCCACCAACATCGAGAACTATCACTGACCAGCACCTACCACCACCGGTCACCACCACCGACAAACACCATTAGTAGCCACCAGCCACCACCAACCACCACCCACCACCATCGATCACCACCAACCACCACCGACAACCACACCCGGCCACCACCGCCGCAGTAGCCACCGCCACCACCACCGGCCACCACCATTGGGAACACCATCGATCACCACCTGCCACCGGCTACCACCACCACCGGTCGTCGCCACCGTAGCCACTTCTGTATTTCATTCATTCTTTTTTTCTACCTAACATACAACATAAAATAAAGATTCTTTTCATCCCCATAAGTTAACCAAACAGGACGATCGAATGTAATAATTCATTTCATTTCTTTGATCATTTCATTCCATCATCCATCTGATTCTTTCGTCAAATTTCATTACCACATATCAAACAAACTCTACCCTGGCAATATGCCTCATATACTTTGGCCTGATTGGAAACTCTACCGCCAACCATTTAGTTAGCCAAATCAGATTTCAATTTCAGCAACTACAACCTGAACCTTTTTTCACTTTTTGACCATTATGAATTTGGATAAAAATGATTTGTTCAGTTTGAATTGTGCTCTTATCAATTTGGATAGTTTTGGTTAATTTTTAAGTAAAAATGATATAACAACCAATTATTATCTGATTTAATTTAGAAAGTCTGAGTTGTACCCCTAGTACCTTTATCATAAAAATCACTTAAGTTTGCATTATTATTTTTGAAATTTATTTTATCTATATTACTATATAAAACATATATTTCTCTTTCATTGTAATTTCAAAAAATATTTAAGACACCTGACACAAGTTTAATGTGTAAGGTATAATTTATCAATGCATGGAAATGATATATTCTAATTTTATTCATATTAATAGCATGTAAACCTAATTAATTTCACTCATTTATAATATGTAAACATTTTATTTTTAATTTATTAAAAAAAACTAAAATAATATCAAATTATAAATAAATTAAGATTTAAAATATGGTATTTTAAAATAATAAATAAACAGATCAATAATTATATTATGATTGTAATTATAAGAAAAATATATGAATTAAGTTTGATTTTATAACTTTAGGGTCAGTTTTGTTTAAATAAACAAAAGGATTTAATTTGTATTTTAGCTATTAATATAAATGTCAAATTGAAGGAAATCAAATCAGTTATATTAACAATTAATATAAGAGCCTAGGTGAAAAAATCACCCGAGATCAATGGGTGTGTTTTCGGACAGGGTAAATTTGATTTTAACAAAAAAAAGCTACGTAAAGCGTGTGTTATATTTTGTGTTTTCTTATAAAACATTTTCATAGAGAAATGAGAAGTGATTTTAAAAAAATAAAAACACTACGCAACATGCATTTTAGGTTTTCGCTGAGAAGTGTGTAAAAGACTTTGTTAACAAAATTAAAAGTCACAGTTTTATTGAGAACGAAACTAGACTTAAAGTAAAACACTTTTTTAAGAGATTGATGTTTTAAAATACGGCTTGTATTTTATCCTAAAACTTTAAAGTGACATTTAAAAAAATTCAATAATGTTAATATTGAAAATATAGTGTTGTTTAAGAGAAGATGACTTGGATCACGCTTGAAAGAGGCTCGGTTGAAAGTGAATTAGTTGTAAACCACTCAAAATTGAATTAACTCTATACATGGTGTCGTCCTAAAATTCCTCAAGACTAAATTATTTTAACCTAATCTAAATTTATATATTTAAAATAATTTACTTAATTAAAAAAATAACATCAAATAATAAACAAATAAATAACTAATTATAATAATAACAATAATAATAATAATAAATTATGTGAATAAAGTTTGATTTTACAACTTTAGGACGAAATTTATTTTAAAACAAACAAACGGGATTAATTTGTGTTTTATCTATTGATATAAATTTTGTTATTAATTAATTACCTCTATTAATTTGTGTTTTAAAATATAATCATTAAGTAATAGTTAAGTTTCATATATATTTTATCTGTGCCATTTAGTTTTAGAATTTCCCAACAATCGTAAGGAGATTTACAACAATAGAATGAAGATGAATAGATTTTAGGTAAATTTGATTTTAATAATTTAAATTATAACTTATTGATTGATAATAATTCATATTGCCAGTTTGGCTGATAATAATCATAATTTTTATTTTTGTTGCTAATTGCAATCTTAGTAGCATAAGCTTTATTGATTTACACTTGATTTTCACTCGTTTTTCATTCCATTTTATTGTATGTTTCCCGGTTTCATTCACAATTATCATCGTGAACAAAATCAAACGGAAATCAAGCTCAAACCAATAAATGATTATACTATTAGGATTGCTCTTGACAACAAAAATAAAAGTTAAGATTATTGGCCAAAGCTGATAATATTGATAATTACGGGCCAATATGAAAATTTGGATTATTAAAATCTAATTTGCTTAGATTATATTAAAAAATAACAGTAAAAAACTTGATTATATAATATTTTGGAAGGAGTGCCTTTTCTTTTACTCTTAGTAACAATTATATCTTTTTCCTCTATTTGATAATTATTTAACTTATTACTTCCTCCATCAACCACTTTATTAACAACATTGATTTTTTTCCTTATTTTGAAAATTATTATCATAGCAAACATAATTTTATCTTTATGAATTTAAGGTCTCATGTCAATCATGTTAGAAGGCAGACATATAACTCATGTAATAGTCCACGTAAACCGTACCAAGATATTATCCGCTTCGCCCCGGATGGATTGCCCATCCAGAAACTCAAGGTTTTGTTTTCACCCGACGAGTTGCTCGCCGGGGCAAAACACGTCTTGGTAGAGGAAGTTTCCACCCTCTTATAAGGAGGGTTTCGTTCTCCACCTCAACCGATGTGGGACTTACATCTCACCCCCTTACGGAGCCCAGCGTCCTCGCTGGCACATCGGTCCGGTCCCTGGCTCTGATACCATCTGTAACAACACACGTAAACCGTACCAAGATATTGTCCGCTTCGCCCCTGATGGGTTGCCCATCCAGAAACTCACAGTTTTGTTTTCACCCAACGAGTTGCTCGCTCAGGCAAAACGCGTCTTGGTAGAGGAGGTTTCCACCCCCTTATAAGGAGGGTTTCGTTCTCCTCCTCAACCGATGTGTGACTTACATCTTCTGTAATAGTCCACGTAAACCGTACCAAGATATTGTCCGCTTCGCCCCCGATGGGTTGCCCATCCAGAAACTCATGGTTTTGTTTTCACCCGACGAGTTGCTTGCCCAGGCAAAACACATCTTGGTAGAGGAAGATTCCACCCCTTATAAGGAGGGTTTTGTTCTCCTCCTCAAACGATGTGGGACTTACATCTCCACCCCCCTTATGGAGCCCAGCGTCCTCGCTGGCACATCGTTCCGGTCCCTGGCTCTGATACCATCTGCAACAGCCCACGCAAACCGTACCAAGATATTGTCCGCTTCGCCCCCGATGGGTTGCCCATCTAGAAACTCACGGTTTTGTTTTCACTCGACGAGTTGCTCGCCCAGGCAAAACGAGTCTTGGTAGAGGAAGTTTCCACCCCCTTATAAGGAGGGTTTACGCCACCCCCTTATAAGGAGGGTTTCGTTCTTCTCCTCAACCGATGTGTGACTTACATCTTCTGTAATAGCCCACGTAAACCATACCAAGATATTGTCCGCTTCGTCCCCGATGGGTTGCCCATCCAGAAACTCACGGTTTTGTTTTCACCCAACGAGTTGCTCGCCCAGGCAAAATGCGTCTTGGTAGAGAAAGTTTCCACCCCCTTATAAGGAGGGTTTCGTTCTCCTCCCCAACCGATGCGAGACTTACAACTCATTTCACTAGATATGGCCATTTTAGCTCATTACACTCTTAACCCCACTTAAACACACCAATATAAGGAATTAGTACTTATTTACCTACACTTTAAACCCCATGTTAGGTTTTAAGTCTCTTTCTCTCTTTGTTCGCCAGTTGACTCTCTTGATGATCTAATTACTAATATTACCTATCATTGTTAGCAACCACATATAAAATTTTAAGAACTCATTTGATCACACGAGCTTTAGTTTTATTTAAATTTATTTATTACAGTGTTAGCTCAAAAAATATTTTATATAAATCAGCTAAATGGTTTCCCATAACATTTCATCAAATATCACATATCTAGTTCACTAAAACCATTTTCTCGATTTGAAAATCATATAGGAGATGTTTCTAATGAATTAGAAAATATCTAATTAAAAAAAAAAAAAACAAATTACCCCTTTTGGGTCAAATTTCCTCTACTTCACATTACCTACTTGTGAGTTTGGACTTCATCACCAACCATGATCATTCTAACAATTTTTTTACCTCTAGTTTGGTTATTTTAACAATAAAAAAACAAGTTTCATCCTTTAACATTGTATCACTAGATTACTCAAGACCCCAAACATGTATTCATACCTCGATCATCAATCCTTGAATTTTAGGATTTCTAACTACAAACTTATGTAATACGTTCATACAAAACAACTAACTTTCAAATTTTAAACATATAGCAACATGCATTCAATTTGAAATTAGATGAGTCTTACATCAATTAATGATCTTTTCCTCTTGATATTATATCACCATCGACTTCTGTATTTCAAAATCGTCCAACACACAACATTCTTCTATTATGATTTGCTCATGGCTAGAAACCTTATCGTTATTTGTTAAATTTGATCACTAAACATATTTAGTCCCTGGACTTTTATCACCAAGAGAATTTAGGTCTTAGTTTGAAAAGTAATCCCATCACCCACATATTAAAAAATGAGTTTCTTTAAATCCCACTCTAACAATATCCAATCAAACTCACCAAGGATTCCTTAAATATAGCCTTAAAACCCCTTAAATATTTTATAACATGTACTAAAAATTAAGATGTTATTTTTTTTGAACGGCTAATTAGATCACTAACGGGCCACTAGCCCATTCGATCATCTCTATTACTCAAGTATGAAACTTGAGATCATCCTCAAGAGAAAACTCACATTAGGTGAGAAAACTCTCTGGCCTATCAGGAACCCTCCTTTATTTTTGTTACAGGTGGGACTTGAACCCAAAATTTTCACTTATTTTTATAAGATCTTGGGGTATCTTATCTTAATCATTTAAGCTAAGAATCATTGGTATTAAGATGATACATAATATCTCTCTCTATACACACATACTTCTCACTGACGTACTTTAAAATTAAAGATGTATGCATCCTTATGGGGTAGTAGTTTTGGGGCAAAAAAAATTTATCTCATACGACAAAAGCCTGCCTTTTTCTACCCGACTCATGTTTAGTGAATGTGTTACTTGCTTTGAGTTAAGACTTAAGAAGCCTGAGATATTCTTTTAAACAAACAACTAAATTTTCTACCCTATATTTAATGTGTGTGATGATGTGTTTTACTGATATCGTGTAGCTTGGACACACTATGAATTGAGAAAATACTGTTTTAGATTGAAGTATTTGTGTGTATATGGATTTTTTCAAACGGATAAGAACAATAAAGTGTTAGAAACCATATCGCTTTTGTTTTTTATATAGAGTCCAAATGATGCAACGAATTGTTGCAAACTCTACTTGAAAAATCATGTCAGTCAATGGTTATAAGTTATAACTATCATAATGTCAATTAATGAATTTTCATGTCAGTCAATAGTTATAACTGTCATATTGTCAATTGATGAAGCACAATAGTCAAATAAACATGGTGTTATCAATGGAAGGAGTGAACGTAACATCATATTCATCTATCATCTTTTCTTCTTTATTACATTAGAATTTAAAACTAATAATATTTTGTAATCTTGTACAATTTCATGAAAATGATCTCCAAATTGGATTTGCTTTTATATCATTATACGTGTAATGTCATACATATAATGATGAAACAAGATATATCATCGAAGATAGAATACTAGTCTAAGGAAAGATGACGCAACTAGCATATGCTTTGATCCACCTTTATACCTCTTTCTATATTTGATCTCATTAAACATATTTAATCTTTATTTAATTTGTCATAATAAACATCCTTAGTATATTCTACTTACGTTTTGTTACTTTTGTACGTTACATGTTTGTTCAAGCAAGCATAAAATGATGCCATTTATGTTATTAAAGTGATAAGCTTATCTATACTAAGAACAAACACAAGTTATTCTATATAATAACCCATGCATGGATCGACGGGATCCTTATAACATGGTAAGAGATGATCATATGTGTCTTTAATATATTTTAAAAAATACGTACTTATCTAACATATATATAACAAAAATGATGTCTTGCATAATAAATCATATACCTTCAGTTTATTAACAAGAAAAGGCTGAAAGTTTAGAATAATAAGATGAATCTCTCTGAACAATTAGTGAAAACATGATTCAAGTCGAATAATATAATATGAAAGTTTAAGTTTGGGATGTTCAAGAGTAAAGCGATTTAAAATCAAGAATGAACTTAACTGTCAAAAGGTGTTATCAAATGTTCCCATCTACTGAAACACAAGATCTATTGAATTCTCTAATTAACTGTTGATTAACAGATTTGTGCTAAAATACCTGTTGAATAGCTCTCTATCTACTATTGTACTTCAACATGTCAATGCTATTTGCTATTGTATCTAATTTGTCAGTGCTAATAAGTAATGAAGTAATCAATGCTACTATTGTACTATCCACTTAGAGCTTAAATTCGTGGTATGTCACAATACAAGGATCAATGGTTGTAGTCGACCATTAATCTTGATCCTAGAATAAACGATGTAGATTCTTTTTTAGTGTTTTGTTGTGTAATATAAAACCTCCACGCTTGTATAGTTCTGGAGTTACCGCTTGTATTGCATCTTACATATTGTATGTAATTTGCTTTTATCAAGTAAAAGATACATTGAAATCTTGATCCTAGAATGAACGATGTAGATTCATTTCTAGTGTTTTGTTGTGTTATATAAAACCCTCACACTTGTATAATTTTGATATTACTGCTTGTATTGCATCTTACATATTGTATGTAATTTGCTTTTATCAAGTGAAAGATGCAGCGAAAGCAATTGATTGTTATTTTAGTGTTTTATACTTTATTGTATTTACTGTGTTTAATCATCAACACTTAACAAAGATTCTATCTGTTAAGTATGATTCCAGAAATTTATTGTTAGTCTAATCCTACTCGATCTAATAGTCTATAAGTAGTTATAACATATTTTTTGTTCTACTATCTAAGAACTTTGTAATGAATCAAACTATGTCCAAATGAGAGCTAGAAAAAGAGATATCGATAATTTAAAGTTGTGTGGTTGGAACTTGGAATGCCTAAAGCTACGAAAATTAGGAAGAAGATGTGTAGAACTTTTCCCACATATAAAATGGCATAAACATGAAGTGATATAAAAGTTGCCTGGCCAATTCAGGTGTAGTATTTCAATTCATTTAAGAGGCTACCAAACAGTTTCATAATCTGATTATTTATATATTAGCCTTTTGAAGTTAACACGTCTCACGTCAATCATGTTAGTTTTTGACATACAACTCATTTCACTAGGTATGGTCATCCTAACTCATTTCACGCTTAAAGCTACTTAATCACGCCAATATAATCTATTAAAGCTTATCTACCGACACTGTAAACCCTATGTTAGGTTTTAGGTCCCTTTCTTCTATTTTAATCCTCTTTTCGATTAAATAATTTGTGTAACTAATCCTCGAATCTTGAGGCATGATATATCAATAACCTCATTTTAGCTAAGTTTTTAGACTCAAGATGCTATAATATTTCACCAAACATCACCTATCTAGTTCATTAAAACCATATTCTCGATTTAAACATCATATTTTAAATGTTTTTAACATAGATTACTCAAGATCCATATATGTATTCATACCTCGTTCATCAATCATTGAGTTTTGAGGGTTTTTAACTATAGTATACACTTGTGCAGGACATATGCTAAACAACTAACTTCTAAGTTTTAAACATATAACAACAGGCATTCAACTGGAAATTAAATTAGTTATAATTATTAAAACCTCTTCTTCCTTCAAAGATGGGTGGAAGATTCTCACCACTTGTTTTGTAGTCTCAATCTTATATCAATTTATGATTTCCTCCTGATATTATATCACCATCAATTTCTGTCTTTCAAAATCGTTCAACACTCAACAATTTTTTCTATTATGATGATCGTCTTTAATTAATTCTAACCACTTAATATGTTTAGTCACTTGATTTAGTCTCTAAACTTTTATCATAAGAAAATTTAGGTCTTAATGTTTGGAAACTAAGAGGCTGTTGGTAGTTTTTTAATAAGTGTTAAGATGCTACCTTTCAATGATTCATAGTCTTTTAATAATTAAAAGATAACCTTAAATCTGAATTAACCATACAGACTTGAGGTTCCTCTTAACTATTAAAAGACTATAAACCATTAAAAGGTAGTCTTCTAATGACCATTAAAAGACTATCAAGCAACCCCTAATCCCCAACACCCTCGTACTTATAAATGAGTTTCGTTAACCTCCCCCCCACCCCACCAACAATATTCAATCAAATCAACTAATAAGTCCTTATACTTTAAAACCCTTAAATACATTATATTATAAACCCAAAATTAGAATGTTACATAATTTCTCACTATACATACTCATATACTTCTCAAGGACATATAGTTTAGAGATAAAGAATATGCATCCTTTATGGAGTAGTAATTTTGAGACAAAAAACTTCTCTCATATTACAAAAACCTATGTTTGGTGCATGTGTGACTTGCTTTGAGTAACAAAAAATCCTACTGTGTGATGTTGTGTTTTCTAATTTCGTGTAGCTTGGACACTTTTCGAATGGAGGAAATACTCTTTTAGATTAGAATATTTCGTGTGATATGAAATTAAGCATTCGGATAAGACAGAAAAATACTTCAATTAACAAGTGCATTTTTTCTGTGACAATTTTGTATGTCTCAAAACGTGTTAGAAATCAAACCAAATTTGGCCTTTCTAAAGAGGTCGAATCGGTGCAACGAACATTTACAACTCTTCATGAAAATCACGACAACACGTGGTGTTATCGGTGAAGAACAATAGACAAATAAATGGTGTTCTATCAACGGAAGGAGTAAACATAATATCATATTCATGTATCAACTTTTTTCTTCATTGCATAAAAATTTAAAACTAATAATATTTTGTTTTCTTGTATAATTTCATGAAAATGATTACTTTGGAGACAAATTTTTAGATTTGCCTGTTACATCATTAAAAATGTAATGTTATACATATAATGATAAAACAAGAGATATGATCGGAGGTAGAGCACTAGAGACGATTGCAAATGACACAATAAGCATATTCTTAGATGCACTTTTATACCTCTTTTCTATATTTTCTCATTAAACATATCTAATCTTTATTTTGTCCTATTAAACATCTATGGTGTATTTTACATAAATTTTGTACATTACATGTTTGTTCAAGCATGCTTAAATTGATGCCATTTTTATCTTATCAAAGTGATAAGTTTATCTATATTAAGAACAAACACAGTTTATTTTTGTAAACTAACCCCAACAATGGATCGATCGGGTCCTTATAACATGATCAGAAATGATCATATGTGTAAAAGCATTCACAATGAATTTCTTATATTTATTCATATAATTACACTAAAAATTATTTTTTTTTCTCTTCTTTTCAATTAAATAATATTTTTTATACCCTTATCATTACTTTTTTTCTCTATCCTCTACTAACAACCACTTTTAAAAATATTAAAAAATTTATAGGGATTAAATAGTAATTCTTCAAATATACCAATTAACAATAACATTTTCTCTCTCATTCACTCACAACCACTCAAAACAATTCATATAATATATGAAACACACTAATATTTTTTTAGGGATTCCACTGTGAATGCTTAATGTGTGTATACTATATTTCTAAAAATACTCTTAATCCAAGTATGTAAATTTTAACAATTAAAGATATGGTTTACATGATAACTCATACTTTTAATCTAATTATGTATTTTTTTTCAAAGGAAATTCATGAAAGTTTAGTGAAAATATGTTTTTCACTAACTTTAAACAATTAGGATAATATGATATGAAAGTGCATAGGTAACTATAATTGAGTTTCCGTTCTAATATCACACCATGTCCAAAACGGAGATAAGGTAAATGAAATATCGACAATCAAAGTTGTGTGGTTGGAACTTAAAATGCTTAAAGATTCGAAAATTTGGAAGAAAATGTGTGGAACTTATGCCACATATGAGCCGATTAAAAACATAAAGCGATATAAAAGTGAGAGCCTTTGTTTGTAACGCAAGTGCACATCCTTTGTACCCTAACTCGTACACATGCGCATGGGCGGACTTATATGTAGTTGAGGGGTAACCTCCGCTACCCCTCAAATTTTTACTGGCAGTGTAAAAAAAATTACGATTTTATTTTTAAAATAAGTTACGGTGTTACATTACCCCTGATAACATTACCCCTGATAAATAAATTACGTTACCCCTACATTTTTTTAAACTCAAAACTTATAGAAAGGTTTTTAAATTTTATAAAAAAAAGTCTAATAATTTAAAAAAAAAGAATACAATTTATAAAAACATAATAATTAATTACTCATTACCTAATAATATTAAAACCCAAAATACCCATTACCCATTAGTCAATTACCTATTACCCAATATCCAGCCCAATACAATAATAAGCCGAAAGAATAAAACATAAAAAACAACAAAATCGACATTTTCACAGACCACAACAACAGCCAGTATTAGTGCCCAACCCCTCACCCGCAGGCTGCCATCGCCGACCTGTCTGTGACACCCTACATATATCTCACATCGGCTGTGGACAAGACAGATTCATGGTTCATAAAGAATGTCAGGTCTCTAATATCACCCACGCGTTCTGGGTATATTGGCTGTGGATGAGAGGAGAACTTCACAGTTAAGCGTGCTCAGGTGGTTGCAATCCAAGGATGGGTGACCTCACTGGGAAGTTTTCACTCAGACAACCAAAAGCAAATCCGTGAGCTCCTCGTGGGCAAAACGGACAATATTGGTGGTATGAGGGGCCGGGTGTTACAGAATGGTATCAGAGCCACTCTTGTGCCGTTCGGGATGGTGGGACAAACCTTACCGGGTATGGTGAGATCTTGGGCTCATCGAGGACGATGAGTCCAAATGGGGGGTGATTGTGACACCCTACATATATCCCACATCGGTCGTGGACATGATAGATTCCTGGTTCATAAAGAATGTCCGGTCTCTAATATCACCAACGCGTTTTGGGTGTATTGGTTGTTGATGAGAGGAGAACTCCACAGTTAAATGTGCTCAGGTGGCAGCAATCCAGGGATGGGTGACCTCCCTGGGAAGTTTTCACCCGGGCAACCAAAAGCAAATCCGTGAGCTCCTCGTGGGCAAAGCGGACAATATTGATGGTATGAGGGGCCAGGTGTTACATTGTCGACTGCCGCGCCGCCGACTGATGGTGGAAACCGGAAAAGATCTTTCTTTTCTTTTGTTTTATCGGATATTGGACCTATCATTGGTTTTACCGGTTACAACTGCAACCCTTTAAAGATGTTTTTTTAAACTAAAGCATATCAAGACGGATTTACGGAATCAAATAGAGGAGAAATATTTGAACAGTGCTCTAGTATGTGCGGTTGAAAGGGAAAAGTTTGACGAAGTAATAGATGAGGATCTAATGCTTCGTTTTCAAGCTATGAAAAACTAAAGATGAGGGTTCTGAGATCTATTAGATATTTGTTTAACTTCATTTATTATCGTGTCTTTTTTTCTTTTATTTATATAAAGATACGGTAAAAAAAAATTTACATTACCCTGAACTTGTCTTCTAGATCTGTCACTGCACATGTGCATGGCATAAGCATAATATGATGCTATTATAGCGCATCATCGAGAGCGCCTTTACATTTGTTAAGTTGGGCTCGGCTCTTATAATATCAGCGGATCGTGGCTCCTGATGTTGTTGTGTCTCACTTTGTGTTAAAGGCATAATGGGTCGGTTCCTTCTTAAGGGACATAGGTGACTTGACACTAATGCTTGGGTCGCACATTGTAGACATGTCATTGTTACCACTAACGGAAGAGTGTTTTGGTTATTTGTGTTGGATGGAGGTAAGGAAGGAAAAAAAACAAATCTGATGGGAATACCCGACACCCAAACATCCAAGATGAATATTTGTGTATGAGATTGGGTATGAGATCGACAAAACAAATTTCACCAGGCATGATACAATGGAATTAGTGATTCATACCCCGATTACCTAAATTTTTTTACCTGTTTACCTGAACCATATACACGACAAAAATTAAAATTTTATTTTCTCTTGACCCTTGTCTACCAATTTTGATGTTAATAGCTTCATTGTGCGAAGATTAAATGAATATGATTTGATGATGTTATTTATATTTTGTTTGTTATGAAGTACGAACTTGCTTATTAAGATCCATATCATCATCGAATTTATATAATCTATATGATTTTATATTTTATTATGATAATGATATGTATGTAATTTAGTATATTTTAATTTGTTGTAGTCGTTGAAAACATAATATTATATAAGAATTAAAATGGTAGAAAAAGAAATATACTTGGATATCCCAATAAGATTTTTTTTTAAAACAAAATAATGAGTTTACAAGATACTTGCGCGTGTTACAAGTAATCGCCGGTGTGTCTGACACCCGACGGAAAATTACTTAATAGATACCCAGCGGAAACCTGACCGGATCTGATACATAATATTATAATAGGATATGAAACTAAAATTGCCAGTACCCGTCACCCACTTATGGATGGCGTGCTACCACTGCTCGCTCACGAGTTGTTGCTGGTGGATCGCAGTTTCAACTACTCATGGGTTACAAGCTTAGAGGTGCTTGGTTAATATTGAGCAATTACGAACTAATGTCGTGAATACATAAGAGAAATTTTTTATTTGATCATTCGTAAAGCCACATTTTTTTTTTTAAATGGATTTTGTTTATTACTAAAGTAAGTATGCGGCATTCATTTGTTTTTTCTTTTTTTTTTTAATATAGAAGTTTATTTTTAAAATAAGTTATTTGAAAAACAACACTTACGAAATAGAAAATTAAGAGATAAACGAGCAACTCATTTCAGAAAAATAGAGAAGAAAACTCTCACGAATTATCCCTTCAAAATAAGTTATCTTGATTTCTAGAACGTCTAGAACGCGAAAAAGCCCAATGTAGTATCCGGTGTGTAAGCAATCTCTAGTAGTCGATACTACTTCGGTTTTATACCTAGGAGACAAACGAATTCTCTTAGAATAGAATAGCTAAATTTGTTTTAAGGTCCATGTTAAACTTGAAGCAAGCTTAATTGACTGTCATCTCAAGGATTTAGTTTGCAATTGAAGACTCTACTTGTTAAAGACATTGGTGTGAATTATTATTATTATTATTATTTTTTATGTTTATGTTACGATCAGTTTACATTACATGTAATTTGTTCTTTATACACTTAAAATTTTCAATAAGAATACAAACTATCTTTGATTATATTATTTATTTCAATAAAACATAGCTCACTCTTTCAACAAAAATGTTACTATACAAAGTGTATTTTTCGTGTGAAATGTATAAAGTTTGAGGGATGAAATTATTACGCAAAAACAAGTAATAATCAGTCAAGAAGGATTACACTTACGTGATATTATCATGCAATGATAGAATTATCACGCAATGATAGAATTATCACGCAATGATACCTTCATGCGTGATAATTTCACATTTATGTGATAATTTCAACTCTTCATGATTAATTATAACACTTGCGTTATTATTCCAACCGTAATGTTTCTTCTTGCGTGATTATTTTGTACACTTCGCATTGAAATATCATTTTTTATAATAAATTCTTTTATATATTATATATTTTAAAAAAAAAGGAAAAAACGAAAGAAACAAGAATGGCATCACTATTTACGTTATAGTGATGTCCCCTGTCGTATAAACCGTCGACATACAGCGATCACAAGGTGACGATGATTCAAGTTTTTATTAAACAACTCAAGTATAATATATCCACTGTTGGTTCAATTAAAAGATCGATACATTTTAATAACATTTCAAACTAAATAGAGAATAAAATAATAGATCAATATATAATTCTTAATTTTCAATGTGTTAATCTAAATAATTAATTTTCTTTTGGCTAAATGTCATATTTGTTAATATTTAAATCATATCATGTGATTATTTCAGTTGCTTCGACTACGGCTGTTCACGAGCCGAGCCGAGCCGAACAGAGCGGATTTTTGCTCGTGGTTGGCTCGTTTCCAAACCGAACCGAGTCGATCGGCTCATTTACAACCTAGCTGAAAATCGAACGAGCATTTTTCGAGCGTTAAATTTTTGAGCGAGCACAAACGAGCGGCGAACAGTTAATACAACTCAACTATCTTGTGTGTCATACGATTTATACTGCCGCGAATAAGGTTTGATGACTTAAAAAGCAGCCACATTTCATTACATAATATCTTTCATGAATGACAATACATTGTAGCTCACGATAAAGGTAAGGTTGTAGCCAATAAGGCGGAGAGTATATTGCAGATATTGATTACGGTGAGAGCGGGAGATGATCGAAAAAAATATCTATTAACGGATTAGTATTATACTTTTATATTTAATGTAGAATTCTTTATTAAGTTGATTGATCAAGTATGCATAAATATAATTATATAATTCTATATAATGGGTCAAATCTACTAGAGTGCTACGTATAAACTATATATACATATTAATTCGATCTGATCCGAACTGAACCGAGCGGACCTTTGCTCGTGTTTGGCTCGTTTACAAACAGATCCGAGCCGATCGGCTCGTTTACAACCGAGCAAAAATTTGAACGAGCATTTTTCGAGCAAATTCTGAACGAACGTCGAGCGGTTTGAACAGCCCTAGCTTCGACACTTTACTTCACAATATTTATTTATCTAACATTTTCTTGGTTTTTTAATTAAGGTGTAAATTCACATATTAGTTAACCCTTTTTAGTTTGTATTTCATTTTTAAATCATCGTTTTTAACAGCTAGATGTTACCATACCTATTATAATGTACATAATCTACATCGCAATCAATTTATACAACTCATCATAGACAAAGCTTGAATCATAATTTTAGGGATATTGTTTTTAAACGGCTAGATGTTATCATACCTATCATATTGTACCTAATCTACATTAACTAATTTACATAACCTGTCATAGACGGAGATTGAACATTTGATCTCAATGGGCGCTTCACCACTCTAACTTAATCGAAAGTGCAAGATCAATACATAAATTCACATGTAAAACAACGTTGATTTACGTGTGAATCAGTTATACTACATATGCTAATGTACACCTCACACCTAGGGCTGCAAACGAATTGAACGTTCAGCGAACAGTTCGTGAACCGTTCGGCGGGAAGTTCGTTTATGCTCATTCATTTAGTAAATGAACGAACACGAACAAGAAAATTTCGCTCATTTAGTTAAACGAACGAGCATGAACACGAGCCGTGTTCGTTCATTTATGTTCGTGAACGTTCGATAATGTGTTCGTTTATGTTCGTTAATATCCGTTCGTGAACGTTCTACAATGTGTTCGTTTATGTTCGTTAATGTGTTCGTTTATATTCTTAATTTTCGTGACAGTTTTTTTTATGACTATTATATCAAGTATTTTTTTATATTTATGTTAAGTACTTGTTTATTTTTATTGATTTTGTGTAATGTTTGTAATATAAATGTAAATTTTATTCTAAAATAAATCTATAATCATTTGTATTCGTTTGTGTTCATGAGTATTTTGTGTTCGTCATGTTCATGAACAGTTGTTTGTGTTCGTTTGCTTATGATTGTGTTCATTTGCGTTCGGTAAGTGTTCGTGAACAGTTTATGAACATGTTCATTTTCTTAATGAACGAACACGAACAAAGAATCACGTTCGGTAAGTGTCCGTGAACAGTTCATGAACAAATATATTTCTTAACGAACGAACACGAACAAGGCATTGTTCGTGTTCGTTCGGTTAGTTTGCAGCCCTACTCACACCTATTACATGTAAATATTACAAACCAAGATGGATTTCACAATGTAAACGAACATATATTTACACTCCACAAAATTTAGAAATATCGAACATACAAAGAATGTATATCAAGTGTGTGTTTATTTTAAGAAAAAGATATTTATTTTTATCACATGATTTGTTCTATTTAATTAATACTTTCAGAGAAATTTAGTTCATATGTGAAACTTTTTGTACGGTCTGATGGGGGATTTTCATAGGTCACTTACGTAACAAGGAAGAAGAATGAAACACAATTGTATCAAATAAAGTTTATTGTTAAAACTCATTTAATTAAGGTCTTAGAATTAAAGTTATTAGAGGGCTCACATGTTAAGCTGTCTATTTGAAATGATGTTATCCTATAAACGTTTACATATACATATACACACATAGAGACATGATTCAATAGAAAACAAAATTTGTATAAAAAGCGTAGGGAACAATCTATACACATATATGTATGTATATAATATTTGTATATAAATCATAAAAGTAAAAATTCAATAGTTGTTTAGTTAAAGGTAAAATAAAATATTATATCTTTTAAGAATAGAAAAACTCTTAGGACTATTATTCAATAAATAAATATTTTTAAATGTTAGGTTTGGAGTTAGAAACAAGGTATATAATAATCAAGTCTTACATTTGCTAAATTATTTTCCATTATCTATTTTCTAATCAATTAGGATCTTGGACTTGTTGATTATTTTATTTTTCTTTTGAGAAGTATTCGGTTGGTACATTTAAACCGCCTTTATCAGCATATAACTAATGAACATGATTACAATTAACCTAATTTGTTTGATATAATTTAGAGTTAATTACACGATTGGTCCCTGTGGTTTGCTCATATTGTAATATTGGTTCCTACTTTTAAAAAATTACAAGTTTGGTCTTTACTGTTTGCCAACTAGTAATACGATTGGTCCCTGACACTAACTTCTGTAAGTTTTTTAGTTAAGTGAATGTGAAAAATCTAAAATACCTCTGCACTAAAAGAAAAAATATTTAAAATATAAAATAAATTAATGTGGGTCCCACTCTACCCCACCCCACTCCACCCCCCCTCTCCCCCTCCCCCTCCCCCTACCGATCGGGAGACGGAAACGACAGTGGTGAGCAGGCGGCGGGGCGGCGACAGAGGTGAGCAGGCGGTGGGGCGGCGACAGGGTTGCGCAGCCGGTGGGGCGGCGACAGGGGTGCGCAGGCGGTGGGGCGGCGACAGTGGTGCGCAGGCGGTGGGGCGGCGACAGTGGTGCGCATACAGGGGGCGGCGACGGTGGGGCGGCGACAGGGGTGAGCAGGCGGTGGGGCGGCAAGGCAAATAGTAAGAACCAAACCTGTAATTTTCAAAAGTTGGACCAATATTGCAATATGGGCAAACCACAAGGACCAATCGTGTAATTAACTCTATAATTTAAATAAATTATAAAGGTAGCTGATATTTCAAAGTGTATTATATTCTCATATTCTTTTCAGAAAATATGAACACTTATAGTATGACAAACTTTCTCCTACGGCATGTATCTACTTTTTATTTCTTATCAGGCTTTTTGTCATTGTTATAGATACTTTCTCATTCAATTTCAGTTGTATTTTTAATTTTTTTCGTTCAATTCAGTTGTATTTTTCAAATGGTTTGCTAACGTAAAAGGCTAAGGTGTAGAACTAAGGGACTGATATACAAAGTGTAGAAGTATGAGGAGCGATTTGTTGCTAAGTGTCCGAGTAACAATGATTTTCGATGTTGTTAGAGAAGCATAATGCAGTTACGATCGCAGGTTTTTGTTCTACATATGAGAACCCTAATCGACTTTTTCATTCACATGTCTCCTCCACATGCCCTCATACCCTTTAATATATGTTGATTGCTCATTATTTTGCAACATCTTTAACAACACCTTGCTTTTTGAAGTCGGATGGCATTTGTTTGTAATCTGTCAAAGATCTTAATATCTTTCAAGATTTAGATCAGAGTTTTCTTTCAATATTTTCCCAATCATTGTGTTAAAAGATTTCAAATGTAGTTGTAAGGCATTCTTGAAACTTATCAGTTTTTGTTTTTGGCGTTTTTATTGGTCATGCACGACCAACACAAGCATTTCGAACCTAAATTCCATAACCCAACTAAAATGCATGTCATACACAACTTGTATCGCCTTCCGCATACATATCATTCTTTCTTCGTGCTAAAATGCAAGTCTTGATGTAGGATTTGATGTTAATTTTCATGTTTTCATAACTTTATTTTTTATGACTAATCAATTCTAAACAGTGTAAACAGACTTATTTATGAACACACGGAATAGATTCATCATAGACGTCATCCAGCAGACCAAAATACACAATAATACACAACAAAGATACAAATATGTATGCAACCACTTCTTTAAATTGCGAAACATTATTGATAACATAAAATATTCTTTTATGAATGAAATTATATTAGAACGGATCAGGATCATTATGAAACGTCCAAAAGGACAAAAACTACAAGTAACCCAATGGGCTTCAAAGACAACACTGTGAAGAGACATGTTTCTAGCTAGGCCCAATTGTAAAAAGGCATTTTCCCTTCCCAAACTACAGGCCACCCCAAAAGCCCAAAATTACAAAACCAACTACATAATGTTTACAAACATCACTTAAAAAACTAACTAACTAGTGCAGCAAAATTGACCAGAACCCAACGGCTGCCTTCTACTACACCCAGAGCATTATTGTGCTGCATGCTTGGGACAAACTCTCAGAAAAGATGAAAACATTAATCTTCAAACAATACCTTATAATAAGGCTTGCTTCACTGGAAACAAGTCTGAACATTCCTTGTTAGCAGCATTAACATCATTCTCGGATGCCACCACTACGACCACGCCTTTATCTTTGATGGCGTCGACTACGCCCGCAAAGTCCTTGAAGTCACTCGACCTTCGGTAAATTTAGCAAACAGATGAAGCGTAAGTTTTTACAAAAATTTTGACCAGAATAGAGAGTTGGAGGTGGTGAAACAAATCAAAATTAAGAGCAATTATTTATATAACTTTATTTAAAATATTAAATATATATTTACATAATACTTACTATTATATATAAATTATGATAAAAATAACTAAATAATATATGTTATATTATATTTAATATTTATAAATATGACTAAAAATAATAAACAAGCCAAACTTCAGCTTTAGAAATAGGCTTGAAATGAGCAAGCTCGAGCTCTTTTAAATAAAATAGCCAAGGTCAAGCTTAGGCAAGCTTGGACTCGGCTAGGCTAGGATTGTTTACACCCTTTAGGCAAAATGAGTCGGGTTTACCCTGAGGCCCTGATTGTCCAGTTTTTTACAATTCGTTAACGTGTTAAATAACTTTCTGGAAAACAAGACCACCCATTTATTGTTTAATTCCGGATAAAATCAATTACGGCTGGAAGATTTCTTATTCTTGGAATAACCTGTTTTTTCATTTTAGAAAGTTTTGTTTTTGGTATTTTCTACAGCTGTGTTTTGGCTGTAATTAGGCTGTGTTTAGCCTTTAAATAAGTTAGAATCTTCCAGTGTTTTGTATTCAGAAAATTCTGTTTTGTTTTCATTTCTCTTTTCAAAGAATAATAAGAAGCGGGCTGACAATTAGCTTTTTGCTGCTGCACTTTGCGTTCTGATCTGATTGTTATTGCAAACACCATTGAGTTGAAACTGACGGGAATAAAACCAACCTTAAACCTCCTTTGAAAAATCCCAAGAGTCCGATGTTCAACCACCATATGGGATGGTTGATGTGTTATATATGATTAAAAAAACTATGTTTATTACAATAGTAATTTACTTTTCTGAAATAACATCATTTAGGAAGCTGTTATCATTATAAGTAGTACACTTCGATTCCTTTTTAGCTTAAATTTAATTTGACCCGTTAGGGGAAAAAACTCAGCCCATGGATACGTAAACTGGTCGCAATAGACTTCAATCCAACGAAATATTATATAGAATCAATGAGGACTGTAATCTTGAAAGAAAGGTTGTAGATTCTACCTTGTCGATAACACTTCTTCACGCCTTGCTTGTCGTTGTTCTTCTGAAACCCCTGATAAGTATCGCAATAAACTGCAAAACAAGTGAGCCCATCATTTCTATAACGCCAGTGACACCAAGTCCCAACACATAACATAAATAAAAACCATCATTAAAGAAAATGTGTAGCTAAAAGTCCATCCAATGTGGCTTTTTGTAAATATGGAAAAAAGTTTGCTTAGGACTGTCAGGCACCTACCCATAAAGAAAGTAGATTAATGACATGGAAATAGATGAATACCTGGTATAACCTTTGGCATCAGGTAGTTGATATGAATCTAGGTCATCAATAGTCCCAATAATGGCCTTTTTAAGAGAATCGTCATCAATTTCTAGTTGACGTAGAAAATCCGATGTTCCATCGTATACATTTAGTGTCTTCAATAAATTGGAATCCCGGTATGATAGAAATGACAAAACTCCTGTATACATACAAGAGTATGCAGTGATGACAACTTAAGAATTCACAATCAAAAACACTTACCGGTATTTGAGTTTTATTTTATCTCTCAAGTCAAAGAAGTAAAACTAAACAGATTATATAACTTGAAAAGCAGGCCAAAGACACCCAGAGTGTTTAAAATGCATAAAACCTTTTAAAATGTTTTGTTTAAGAAATTAGGTAATTACTGTAATAATCTGCTTTAGATCACCATTTAACACAGAAAGAAAAGACCTTGCTAGTGAACCAACCCGACCCAAACCATATAGACCTGCATATGCTACTAGACAAACATGAACCCATCATAGAAGAAACTACCTGAGCGAGTGTTGAAATCACAGAAGCCTCCAAACGAGCCACCACTAACTCGAATGTTATCCCACAACCATGTATTACTTATATATTTAGATATAACATAGGCACTCCCCCTCAGTTGATAACCAGTTTCATAAATATTAGCTGCTTTTCCAACATAATTTACCTGCAAATAGATAAGTTTAACAAGGACAAAAGACATGAAATACAGGTGGCATTTTGACCCACTTACTTATGAATGCGTCAATACGGGTTTTTTTTATTTCCAAAGGCTCAAACGAGTAAAAATATTAAGAAAAGAATTAGCTTAAAACCTCCTAGAATATTTTGCTCATTAGTATCAAAGTAATATATTTTTTGAGATCATATTTGACACTAACTATTTCTAAAAAAGTTCAAAATCTTTGTCAAATGTAAATAGGGAAACCCAACCAGACCTATATTAAAACTGACCCATTATCCGATTCGGCTTACCTGCCCATTTTGCCACCTCTAACCAAAACCAATGACCAAGAAACACAAACAAACCTGAGTAGGTATCGTAAATGCTTCATTCTTTGACAAAAGTAGTTCATTTGAAGTAGAAGATGTGGTAAGCACAGAAGTAGTTGGAAGAAAATCAATAAATTTTCTTACAAATTTCTGAGCTCTTTTAAGGTTTTCTCCATCAGAAGTGAGATTTACAAGACAACCTTTCTTTGAGAGAAGGGCTCCTCGAATCTTTTCAAGGGACATGGAAATTTCACTCCACTTCTCCTCAATATTCCCTTCTATATCTTTCAAGAATTCCAGGTAACTGCAAGAGCATGATAAATTCTAATCAACTAGTTTACATGAATTATGATCAATTTATCGATATTCCTTTTGTTTTAGTTTAATTATTCACCGTTAGAAATCTTAAACCATCCATGAATAAAGGTGTACATCACTAAACCGATAAAATCAAACCTGATACCACCCATCTGTTCGCCAATCCATCCTGCATGATTTAGCTTTGCATTTAGCCTTGCAGCTGCAAGAACATGACCACCATCCCTTAATTGGTTCTATAAAAAGAAAACAAGTTATGAAATGAAGCAAGTTAATAGAAATAGTTGTGATAACTAAATCTCCATAGCTTCAATAACAAATACCTCTAGTTTAGCTTTGCTTTGTGAGACAAACCGCTTAAAACGCTTTTGATTTGTGAATTCGGCTTCTTTTAGAATACGTGTTATCTACAAAAAAATAAATCTATAAGCTCTTTATAACTATATATGTACTCCAAAGAATATGAGTGGTATAGAACTGACAAACTTTAGAACACGTTTCCTCGAGTTGTCTAATACTATGCCCTAGCGTTCAAAAAATAATGAGAATCGGATACTGAAAATCCAAAAACTATTAGGTTCTAGAGAACATAGCAGACAACCTTCTCTATACCCAATAAACATGAACATTAATTAACTGCATGCAAATTAAAATATTCAATTCAACTAAGTAACCAAACAACAAATATTACTCATTCACTCCATATCTCCACTTATAGATGCAAATTGTAATATAACCATTTTTGTTTGGCCGCAAGTTATTTTAACTTGTATGGAGATGTTATATGTGAAATTAACTCTTTTTGTTGAGTGAATGACTTCTCTTTTGTTACAGATATTAGTGTATTTTCAGATTAGTTATCTTTCCTTCTGCTTTAGTCATACCCCCGCATACAAGTATACTTGCTGACCTCATGGTTGATGATTTTGATATTTACTTTTCTGGATTTGGAATCAATTTACTTTATGCATATAAAAATTTTAACAATATCCGAGAGATCAATTATGAAAACCAATTCCTAATATCTACTTTTCGACATTACGAATGAAACTGAAACTGAAAAGGTGAAGATACCAGATAAAATAGATCTTCAGTGCTTGCTGACGTTGCTTTGCATCGAACCATTATATAGCTGACAGGATCCTTTGAACCTTGCTTTGATGATGTGTAAGGGTATATTGATATTCCTCCTGTCTTCTCTCTAATCAACTGATTAAGTTGTGCGAAGTTCAAGTCTGTTGTACCCATTTCGAGTAATGACTGACTGTTCAAAATATAGTAAAACAACTTTAAGAATAATGTGGCTAAAAATGATTCATCTGGTTGATATGAAAATTAGATTTAAGACCCACATAAGATATTTACCAAAAAAGTGGAACCAAGGGAAGAAGTTCAGGCTTGAGTGAAGTCATATCAAATGCCAAATCTGCATACAGAACATCATTCGTGAAGAGTTCATGCTGCAATACTTTTACCCCATTGATATCTCCAACCTACAATCATTCCCAAAGTTCAAGTTCCATAACAAAATCAAACCACTGAACAATGCATACAACATATGATGGTTTATATTATTACCTCTATTGGAACTTCAACATGTTTTCTTTGAATCTTTTGCAGAGACAATTTTGGAACAGCTTTTACAACTTTTGGAGGGTTGACTTGTAAATCGTGTGTCACACGAGCTAATTCAGCAAGATCTTTTTCGGTCATACTTCCTTTGAGTTTTTCCAAATTATATCTCTCTACTGATAGATTAGGCTGATTACAGCATATAGAATACACCCATTAGCATCAGATACTCAACAACTAAAAAACCAAGTTAAACAATTTAGTACCTGAACTTCAACAGGTGGACGTTGAGGATTATTTAAAATGAACTTTTCTATCAACTGACTAGTTAAAGCTTTTGATCCCTCAGTTTCCACTCTAGCTTTCAAAACTGGCATTGGCTATAACAAATCAAGAATACAGATGTAAGAAACAACATTCTAGAGCTCTAAGCCGAAATTGTTCGGGATTGACGATTTAACTCATCTAGACATTAAGAAAACCGATTATCAATAAGCTAATTAAGCTCTTTAAACAAGCAAAAATCAACATTAGCTTACAACACAAGGAATCATTAGGGCAAGCCCCTGAGGAAACAATCCAGCATTGTTTCCCACAAGAGACGACTCAACCGAATTTATCGAAGCATCCACAGCCTCAGAGTAAAAACCTCCATTCACCAACGACCTAATCGCCATCATCACATCACGCTCTTCAACTCCATCGTTCTTACCAACATCATTCTGCACAACAACACTCCGCACCTTCTCCTTATCCAACCTCGTCTTGTACGCAAACATGATCTCAAACTGAGCTCCGAAGATCCGCTGGCGCTTCAACCAGAACAACTTCTTACGCAACTCATGCCTCTTCGCTTCCACCACCAGCATCTCCTTATTGATCCTCATTTCGAACTGTTCTCGTGCCTTTTTGTGAACGTGTGGTGACTTTAAGACGGTGAATAGTGATCGTGTTGTAGGTAGTCGGATCTTACGAGTGTTAGGAGGGAGGTGCCAGTGGAGGTTTTTGTCGATTGATTCGAAGGATCGAATGGTTATTTGCATTCTGGTGGAGTCGGATTTTGTTCTGGTGGTTTGTCGCCGGAGGATGGGGGTGCCGGTGGTGGTCTTGAGGAGGAGGTTTTTGAGCGGCGACGTCATGGTGGTTCACGGCGGCGGTTCACCGGAGAGCGAAAACCTAACGTCGATTGGGGTTTTAGCTGTTGATCAGTAGAAGTAAAAGGAAAATACAAATAAAATTAAAAAGAAAGAAAAAATAGTATAATGGAAATCTATATCTATAATTTATCCTTGTTAATAAAACAATAATTTTAGTGTTACGTATGTTTTATTTTTTTTAATTCCGTCTAAATATGTATCTGTTTTTATGTTAGTCTAGATTCATTTAGAGACATTTGAAAAAAATTTAGAAATTTAACCCTAAATTAGATTGTATTTTTTTTTTTGAAATGAAATCAAACCCGATGATTCTTCTTTCTTCAAATAATTCATCTACAAAAACTGCAGATCACCTTCAAATCCATAAAATGCTCGATTATATTCGAATGTGACAAAAATTACGTGATTTCTTCATCGATTCCTCTCCAATTCGAAGTAATTCATGGGTATCTTTCTTTGAAAATGAAATCATACTCGATTTTGTAACACAGAGATTGAATAAATATAAAAATTTAGAAAATATAAAACAATATTTTTATATAAAATATGATTAAATTAAATATGTAAATATTTCAAGTAAAACAACAATAATATCATTTTAAACTTTTGTTTATGAAATTGTTTTTTAACTGTTTTTTAAACATCTTGTTTCTTAAAAGATAATTTCATTTTGTTTAAAAAATCATCCCTTAAAAACTTTAAAAAAGGGTATCGGTTTGGAACACTCGCGATTTATCTTTATAAACTCTGATGATAGTGCATTCGACAAGCTTCATCAACGTTATCATTTTGGCTTCGGTTCCTCAAGTTTTCTTCAAGAAAATGTATTTATTTTTGTTATATTTGAGCTTTCATCATCTGCGTTTGTGTTTTTGGATTGATATTATTTTTCTTTTATTTTTTTTTATTTGAAGGTGATCTGTTTCGATAATTCATCTTTAAAGATATATTACATGCTTCTGATTTTTAAACTCATTTATTTCTTTTTATGTATATTGTCGTATTACAAAATTTTTGTATTAAACCCGTGTGTTACACGGGTCTTTAGCTTAGTACGAAGTTATAATAACGAAATTTTTTTAAAATGACTTTGTTTTTAGCATCGGCTTGTTTTGAAACAAAATGTTTGAAAATCTTCTTTTTGAAAAAAATTAAACACAAAAGTTTAAAAATTGATACCGTTGTTTTATTAGTTAAACTTGTTACTCATATGTAATTTGAATCATATTTAATATCGAATATCGTGTTATAATTAATAAATTTTCGTTACTAAGCAATTAATCTTTTATTTATTCAATCATTGTAATACATTGGATTTCAATCTATTTAAAGTATTGCTCTATTAGTCAATAATAACAAGTTAATAACTCTTATTATTAATTTAACTAATGACACTTTGAATTTCATTTTTGTAACTGTGAAAATCTATTAACATAATCATTACATGAATACACTTATTCTAATTTCACATGGTTAGATTTATAGCTGCACCCGTATGTAATTTTAGTCCTACGTGTTGATTGCTGAACAAACTTGCATTTTAACTTAATTATAAATAGATATGTCGTTGTAATTATAAATGTATTACATTAATCGAGCCAATTGAAAATACAATATCTTATTTGAAATTTATTTCAATACTAATGTCATCTCGGTAGTTAAGCAACTTAAGTTTTATAACAAATAAGAAGAAATTGAAATAACTTTAATTTAAACAAACTAGATAAAATATTACAGCTTCACGGAAACAATACCTAAATTATCAAATGTGACAATAATTGTTTATCATTATCTTAATCAAGGAATTACAAATAATAATCTAGACTAGAAAACACAGTTTTCTTTGCTACAACATGCTATCTGCACCAGATGGGAGCCTTCGAAAGAAGTTTGCGGGCATCGAAGGTAGTTTGGTTCGAAACCTCGGATGTCGCAACACGTAAAATACTATAAGAAGCGCTACCACTTGAAACGGTATCACATACAACACGATCGCGGTGATCAAGCAAAATGTCACAAACAATGCTGAGGCTCGTGGATCCCGCCAACTCAACAATGAGTGGAACCTCTCTCCTTGGGTCGCCAAGTCACCCACGACGGTTTGAATCCTGCCTCCAATACTTCTTAACCGATCATACCGCGCTCGAACCACATTTGAACCTTTAGAAGTCGGAAACGTGTCGAACTCCTCGTCTAACTCGTCATGGGTCACCACATGTGCATACGATAATTCGATATCCATGTGTGGAGGGTGTCTCGGCTTCCGTCTATAACGCCAGATCCCAACAACAAATAGGTATAGGAAGACTGTAGGCAATATTAGTTCTGGTGATAGTATCAGTATCACGAAAAGTACGTGGATTAAAATTGTCGTGAGCGGATTCTTCCACTGGCATATCGAGTCGAACCATCTGATCAAGCCTACGAACCCACTAGCCACGTTAACTATTCGGAAAAAGTTCGCTTTGCTCCTTCGCACACTCCATAAGTGTGAAGAAACGTCTACCATGTACTCGACCACCTCTTTCTTTAATGGTGGCTCGGCACGGGCTAACCTAGTTGAGACTATTTGGATCGCGTAGTACCTTAATTTATCGGTTTGACCCATCGACAAAGGATGCACATAGTGCATCTTAGGTAGAATTGGCAGTGAGTATTTATGCAACATGTTAATATAAGAGGTGCATGAAAACCTCACAGCCAGTTGTACCTCACCCATTTTCTTCACACCCGAAGGATGTAAAGCAATAAGCGGGTACGAGTGTGTATACACTCGTTCGGTCTCCAGTGTTGACAACCGGATCCTCACCTTCCCGATTCTCGAATCATTGTTTGCCCCTTGTAAAAACCCGTTATCGAATGCACCGATTGTTATCACTGTACACGGATCGAAAACCTCCCATGTATACTGCTCGTTCCAGTTCGGTGAAAAACTGTCGATAATCGTTCTTGTTCGAACCCATTTGTTTCCATATTTTGCCACGCAAAATGCATCCGTTGTCCCTCGACCATCGCGTGTTTTCATCGGCAACAACCCTTTCGCGCTAATAATCCCAAGTTCCAAAATTCCAATGCTCGATTTCCATATCTGCTTGGCCGTAGGTCGTAAATCACTACTATAATTCGTAGATTCATCCAAAACATGATACCCTCCGTCTAAACATACACGCAAATGAATCCGACTAGCAAACTTCACTTCTTTCTTCTCACCATCGATTGTTACGTGTTTCTCAAGGTTGTGCCACTTTGATGGGACAGTCTTACTGTCCCATCGTCATTGAACAGAGTTCAACGACAACAAGCACTTCCCCAATACATCATCTTTGTTACCCCGATCTTCAACAATTATCATCAAAGCCTCTTCAAACGGCTCTGCTACCACGAAAACCAAATCTTCGTTCCAAACCGGGTTCACCGTCTTCACTGAAGAAACTTTTGTTCGGTTTGCCTGATTCCCCAACGACACCTTCACACAGGCCTCTAGTGGCTTATTCCAGTCACCAGGTATCAAATCCTGACACTCAATAACATTCACTCTGACATACCAAAGCTTCGGGGACATATAAACTTTCCCCCTAATCTTTGACACACCGTCGCGGTTCACCACGGCGGCGTCAGAATGCCAGGCGTCCGAGAAACACTCGTCCGCCTGGGTCCCTTTCCACACGGCGACCATAATCTCGCCGTGTTTTAATTTCTCCCCCCTTTTATCCTCCAACTTGTACCACTGGGGTGCAAGTGGGCTATCAGGGGGGACTCTTTTCGGAACTTCTACAAGTTCAAACGATATTCTTCCAATAAAATCATCCAAGACTACATCTTTGTCTTTAACAATGATCTCAACGAACGACGCCTGAATTCGATCGTCTGAAAAGGCGAAGACGTGGTCCCACTCAGGGTTGGGTTTCTTTTCGAAATGTCGTGTTATTCCTTTGTAGTTTCCGAGCCTGACTTCGACGTAGGGGTCACAACTCCCAGTGAGGTCTTTTGGCGGAAGGTCTTTCGCTTTAACGACTCGAACGTAGAGATATTCCATTTGTTCAACGAGGTCATAGGTCGAGGTGAGCTTGTCGCCGGAGTATTTTCCGGCTCCGGCAATGTTTGGGGTGGTTTCTTTGAGGGCGAATTCTTCCAGTGGTGGTGGACGCTGCATGGTGAATGTTGAAGGTGATGATCAAAATTAAGTCTTGAAAAGGTTAGATTGTTATGAGATTTGGGAGTGAATTGTTAGATTGTGAAGTCTTTGTGGGATTATTTTTTGGGGTTGACATATTATTGTATGGAAGAAGGGAAGTTTTCAATTGTGTAAGATTCAAGCTGCTGGCAGTATAAACACACACATGAATAGCATGGATGTATATGTGTGTATATATAATCAATATTATAATTGCGGTTGTTATAGTTACATCATCATAAATCTCATAGCCCCTATTTTGTAATTGACAATTTGAATTTTCATCAAACGATTGTTTGTAGGTTATATAAATTGTCAAATTTAATGGCCCTCTGTCTTTTAAACGGTTCGTTTGAGATGAAATTTTCTAGTGTGAAATTAGATGTGGGTAATGTAACTAGCAGGACCCTATCAGTTATATTTAGGAGTGTTCAAAAATCCAATATCCGAAATCCGATCCGTATTCGAATCCGAATAAACCGATCCGAATCCTTATTCGGATCGGATCTCATCCGAATCCGAATTCTTTATTTGGATTTCGGTTCGGATTTCGGATATTACAATTTTTTTATTCGGGTTATTTGGATTATTCGGATATCCGATTAATCCAAACAAGAAATCAATTATGTTTTTAGCCCAATACACATTACTCAACTATCTACTATGTTTTCAGTCAATACTCAAGAATCTTGACATATTTTAGTCCTGTAATCCTAAACAATTATGCAATAATCAACTATCATTCTCAACTAGAGATTCTAATCTTTGAGTTTTATACAATTACCTATTATCTTTTGATTTTGAATTTGTGTTCACGTCAAATTTGCATTTTCTGGTTTTATATCTTGTGATTTAAACTTATAAAATGTTAAGAATAAAAAATTAGCCAAAAAAATAGAAACAAAAAATAGAAAAAAAATTGTTATTTGGTTTATTCGGATATATCCGAATCCAATCCGAATTGAATTTGGATAGATTCGGATCGGATAGAAATATACTTATTCGGATCGGATCAGATTTCGGATAGGGTCCTGAAATTTTTAAATCCGAATAATCCGATCCGAATAATTCACTATCCGATCCGATAAACACCCCTAGTTATATTCACATGTAGATGGTAAACTTTAAAGGAAAAAAAATAAAAAGTTTATTTCTCTCTTTACTTTTTTTTTTATTTTATTAGAGAAATATATTAGTATGTAAAAGTTATAGTGCATGTATATTGTGCATGTAAGATGAAAATTAGACAATTAACCGGTCCCTTAGTGTTATTCTTTTATCGTTCATAAGCTAACTGTTAATGGTAACACATATTTTGAAGTTTAAAGATATTAATTATATTTATTTTCAAGCAAGTAATTTATACTTGGCTACAGAATTGACAAATAATGAGGTCCCAAGGGATATTATGGTTGTATTTTACCATAAACGAAAATAAATAATAAGTTGAAGTGTTAGATAGGTTTAAGATAAAAATTGGTTTATTACGTATAACAAAATCAGTGAGGTTGTAACCACCCACCAACTCTTTAGCAACTCTATAGAATTTGAAGAACAAAAGTTAATATGAACTTAAGTTTTTTATAATTTTATCTCACTTATTTTTATAAGAGTATTGATGTTACTTTCTCTATATTTCTAGATCATCTACTATTTTTTTATTAAAATAAGTCTAGATAATCAATACACGAAACCATAATTACATTGCCCAAAAAACCACACCATCTCTCTCTTTCACAAATCATGTATCATCTCGTTGACATATATACCCAGTCATAAAAATTAGTACTCGTTACAATCATTGTTTATTTTTATAAGACCAGCCTTCTATCTCGTGTATGATTAATGTTTATTAGGTTCGCTTTGTCTAGCACTTATAGTAACCCTAACTCCCGACTGCCAAGAGAAGTGTGTAACATGACACATTTTTCATTTTTAAATGTGTAGATATATATTAAAGGCAAGTTGGATTTTAATAATCCAAACTATTATCTATTCGTCGATAATAATCCATACTATCAATTTGGCCGGTAATACTCTCAACTTTCATTTTTATTATCAATAACAGTCCCAATGACATAATTTTCAAAATTTCACGTTTGATTTGCACTCGATTCGGTTCACAACAATATTATGAACGAAATGAAGAAACATACAAGCTATATTGAGAGACTAAAATAGATACAAATCGAGCATAAAATTTTGAAAATTATGTTCACTGGGACTGTTGTTGGTTATAAAAGTAAAAGTTGAAAGTTTTACCGGCCAAATTAATAGTATGAATTATTATCGGCAAATATGTAATAGTTTGGATTATTAAAATCCAATTTGCCTATATTAAAAAAAAATAGACTTTAATGATTTGCTTAAGTGTATAATTATTTATAAAAAAACATATATACACAATATTATGTATTTTTTAAGGAATTTGTAAATATATATATTTTCTCATCATAGTTTTTAAGGAATTTTAACTGTGTTAACAATGGAAATGTTTTCATCTAATATATACATGTGAAAAGGTAACTTATTAAATCAGTTAATAAAATGCTAGGATAATATAAAAAGTAATTAAATAAACTAATTTATGATATTAAATTTCCATGTAGGAAAGGTGAAGTAGAAGCAAGTTCTGATTTGTGAAGAGCAACTTTCATGGGTCCAAAACCAACTACTGGACTCAACCTATCAATGGCTCGATCTCCTTTTTCTTTGTTGTAAATGTTTCAATCCATTTCTTTCTTCTGCTATGACATAAACCTTTAGTAATTAGTTAATTGATGAGCTAAGTAATTAGTTAACTAATTATTTAAGCTAGAATAAGACCCATAGATACCATTCTGAGTTGAGATTCACTTTGGAAACTGATGTTTGCAGATCACATCTAAAAGCAAGCTTTATTTGCTGACATTGACAATAACATGCTTATGCAGCAGCAGATATGGAGATCAAACCCAATGTAACAGGTTTAACATGATAGAATCAAACCCGGGCCTACACGAATCATGGTGTTCAAGATCAAAATCACTGACCTGAGAATATAGTTGTTAAGATAATGGGCAGATCCCATTTGAATAATTCAAAATCTGCAAGTCATTGCTTATACAATCCAACACAACTAGGTTATAATCATAATCCAAATATAGGTGAAAACCCATGCAATAATAATATACTATACTTCATTTCATATTTCTAACAACCCATGATAAAAAAATAAAAAATAAAAAATAAAAAAAAATCGTATCAATAGTATACATTTTCAAAGAAAATATATATAAAAAACAACATTTTACCTAAATAACAAATATTTTGTCCTTTTGAATGGAAGGCCTAAGAATACAAATATCATGCGAATATCTGTCACACAACAAATCAAGATCTGGTTGCGAGAGACCTTTGAGGGAAGGACACATTGATGATTCCTCGATCCTGCAGCTTAAACTTGTAGTCATCGAAAAACCATCATCTTGTGATATAAACTCTAATAGAAAACCTAAACAGACCAAGCAGTAGTCAATGCAGGAATGCAGGTTTTGAAAATGATATTCAGTTATTATGGTTGAGACAATATAACATAAATCATTAATCCTTTTGGTCAGAACTTATTTTGACCCAAACCAAACTAACACTTCTTTACAACGCCTTGTTTTGACCCAAACCCGTTTTGGCTTGTTACCCAACCTGAATCTTTCTTTTTGCCAGGCTTAGTTAACTTAATCTGCTGATTACCTAGAGGATGAGCCTGAAGACAAACAAGGGAGATTGCAAGTCTATGAAGTTCTTTTGAGGCTCCAATGCTTGTATGTATATGTTTTCTCTTGGTTCTTCTCTCACTCCACTTTGTGTCGCGTATTCCATTGCCATCTCATAATCCACCTGCAATCATCACGCAATGTATATAAACAAAATTACAATTATTAATGAGAAAGAAAATATTAAAAAAAAAAATTGTTTACCTGTTCAACATGCAGAGCAAGTTTTTCACTCAGGGTTTCTTTTGTTATTAAACGACTCGAGACCTTCTGAAGTAGCTCGGCATCCTCATCCTTGATTTCCATGCGTTTCTTCTTTGCCTGCATCTGTGCTGACTCTTTCAATATTTCATAGATAGCACCTGTAGCATCACCAATGTACCTAAATCCAATTTTAAAAAAACAATGAAAATGGTCAAATTCTAGCATGATATGAACCTAAACAAAATTCATGTGTTTCGATTGTGTGTAAACGGGGTCGTCAGTTTAAGGTTAACCTTGTTGCAAACACATTTAGCTAAATGGATCATGTCTGAATCGACCTGGCTGGGTTTGCAGCTTTTATAAACTTTTAGAAAAATATGGTTCATGCAATAATTTAAACTAATTGGGTAATTTATGCCCAAATTTAAAGGGGTTTATAGTTTAAACATAATTACTTTATATATATTTATATATTTTGTAACAAGTTTATTTTTGTTTTAGAGTATTAATATACAAAAAAAGAAAATAAAATAAGATTTTCCAGGTCAAGCAGGGTGTGCTCGTGTCAACCAGCGAAAACCAGTGTCGTGTTGGCTTATGTGTTTGACACAATTTTTGGGTCCGTGCTGTGTTCGACCCACCAACCTGCAAACACGACCCATTTAACACCCTTTCGATATGTGTGATATAAAAAAGGTGTTGAACTTGCTTGCTTAAATTTCTTTTCCTCTCTTGCTGCTCACGAGCCTGAATTTTCTTCACTATTTTCGATTTTAGCTGACTGCAGCACTGTTTAATAGAAGTCTGGAAAACAAAGATTGTTAACTTAAAAGGAGTTTCTTTAATTTTTTTTGAACTAATATTTTGAGGAGTATGCACCTTCACAGCAGAAGCAATCTCACTTATGTCATCTCCAATATATTCTTTTCCGGTCCCTTTGAATGGGATTTTTGTGCTCACAATGCTAACAAAAACTCCAATTTTGTCTTGGGTCTGATTAATTTTGTAACTGTTCCAACTGAAAGATAATAGCAGAATAAGATAACTGCTGCTGAAAACGGCAGTCGTTGTTAAGAGTCTTACTTGATTCTCTTCATTGCAGTTCTGGTGACAACATCAGCGCCTTGCTCAAACAGCAACGGAATCCGATTTGCAAACCGGAATATATTTAAACCCTAAAGTTTTGATAGCCACATAGAGCAAGAAAGAAATGGTGAAGCAAGGAACTAATATTACCATAAGTAACTAGTGTAACCAAAATTGAATGGTGAAAGTCAGTCTCAATCAATTTATTGCTTCACTGGAAATTGTAAGTTTCATTCTTTTAGTAGAAAAACAAAAGGCAAACTGCAGAAAATAGAAACGAACTTCACACTTATACGATGTTAGCAACCAACTTATATTAGACGCAAAATAGAAATCAACTTGCAATCCATTACAGATTTTAGCAAGCAGCCTCATTGATGACATGACTTAAGCTAATGCAATGACAGCCGCCACATCAGATGTGTAATTTTTCAAAGATGTGTTTACAAGTTTGATAAAATGATTAATCTATAAAAATTATATTTAAAAACATCTATTGAACGTCGCATCATAGCCACATGAAATACACACCAAAATGACCAAGGAGATGTCAGGTCAACAAATTTAAATAATTGGCAAAAAGAAAGAACTCGATACCATCATACCAGTTGAAAAAGTCATTGATTACTACAACGTAACATGGTTTACAAAGTCAGGTAATAGAATATAAATAGATTTTTATTTGCGTCTAATCTAAAATTGGTTGCTAAAATCAGGAGAAAATGTCAATTTCTTTCTATTTTGTGTGGTTTACCAAAAAAAAGAACCATAGAGCTATAATTCAGATGTATATCCACATTTCTACTACCTGACTAATATGTTTTAAGGAATATGAAAGATCTGACAGTAGAAATTAAAAAAAAAAAAAGATTCTAGGATGGTCATAAATTCAAAGCAAACGTAGTACAGCTGCTATGAGGAAAATAGGAAAAGAAACAAACATACTTGCTTGACATCTTTTCCTCCCAGACTGACTCCAGCTTCCACAATGAATGGGTGTCCTTCAAATACTTGAGCACTGCGATTATAAAGTAGCTCCAAACACGTTCAATATTCAAGTATTTTAAGACATCTTATACCTATTAGGTTGGCTGAAGCCCAGGTAAAACATTACCTTGCAGTATAAGTTGCAACCATGTCTGGATGCAGTTCCTTTACTATACCCAGGCGGAGGTTGTACTCTCCCGCAGGACTAAGACACTTTAAATGAATTGAAAACCAAATAGATTCAGAATAGCATTAATAGTAAATCAGCTATTTTGAATAACATAATTTTCAAAATAAGCAGCTAAATTAAAAAACAAAGAGCATCATACATCACCACTAGGATCATCAAACTTGGCTTGCCGAAACAACTGATGGATGCGAACAATTTGCTGTGGTGTCAGCGACTTCACTGGTGTTTTGGGGCTGAAATCGGGGCCCATTTCTCCTGTAATATGATAAAAGCCTAGATTCAGCTAAAATTAAAACTAAAACCAGAACAAAATTTAGCATATCCACTAGGCCAAGTTCATGACTAGCCAAATTGGGACTGTAGATTCCAGTGCTCGCAGGGTCAAACTCACATCTGACAGAGTGATTGCAAGCTAAGTGTTCCAAAGAAGATAAAACTCTCTAGTCCAATAAGGGAAGGGGCTCAACTATTGCATGTATGACCATGACTTTGTCTATGTTTATGACTTTTATCTATCTTAAGTATGATTGTATAAAACATCTACATGTATACTTAAACAGCTGCATGTGGCTAGTATTTGTGCCATAAAATGCCCATCTTACTATCTTAGAAGTGGACATCCATTTTTATGATGCCTCAATGCATGTCAAGGCTTTACCCTTCGACAACTTTGCTCCGTTTAGTAAGACTTAACAAAGTTTGTTCAATTCAGGATCCCTCAAAATCTCACGAACTAATTCTTCCCAGTTCATCTCCCATGAAATCATCAAGACCCAAGTTGTGTTGGTTCTCTCATCAAACTTGGCTTGCCGAAACAACTGATGGATGCGAACAATTTGCTGTGGTGTCAGCGACTTCACTGGTGTTTTGGGGCTGAAATTGGGGCCCATTTCTCCTGTAATATGATAAAAGCCTAGATTCAGCTAAAATTAAAACTAAAACCAGCACAAAATTTAGCATATCCACTAGGCCAAGTTCATGACTAGCCAAATTGGAACTGTAGATCATGACTTTGTCTATGTTTATGACTTTTATCTATCTTAAGTATGATTGTATAAAACATCTACATGTATACTTAAACAGCTGCATGTGGCTAGTATTTGTGCCATAAAATGCCCATCTTACTATCTTAGAAGTGGACATCCATTTTTATGATGCCTCAATGCATGTCAAGGCTTTACCCTTCGACAACTTTGCTCCGTTTAGTAAGACTTAACAAAGTTTGTTCAATTCAGGATCCCTCAAAATCTCACGAACTAATTCTTCCCAGTTCAGCTCCCATGAAATCATCAAGACCCAAGTTGTGTTGGTTCTCTCTTCGTAAAAATGCATCCACAACCTGGTTATCACTTCTTGGCTAGTACCATATCTTGAATTCGTAACCAAAATCACATCCTTTGTTTGGTTCTTGAGATAATTTGGTCAGTTCTATTTTTTACAACCAAATGACTTACACCTAATTGGTTCAGTTTAAACGCCAACCAAGTGAACACCATGATGCCCCAAAACTCAAACAGCTAGTTTCATGGATGCACTCTTTGGAGACTTATCATTCACCCTTTAGAACATTTTGAACTACCAAAAGTTCTGTGCAACAGAAATTTGAGATAAAAAAAACAGTTAAGTGGTTATGACCCAACTTGAGTTAACATTGGAGGACCTTTCTTAGTGGAAATGATAATGATGCAGAGCTGTTGAATACGCTGCAACTATGAACTCCTAATTTATGCGATCAAGCGTACACTTGAATTCATATGTTGTGATATCTCTCTTGATTTAAAAAAAGCCTTGGCTAATTGCTATGCTTGCTTAAGAAGGCTAGCTTTTCAGTCGCACAACATGAAGATGTATCAGGTGGAGCATTCGGTTGAGAATTTAAGCCAAACGCTTTGAAACTACAACCTATGTAACTTTGCTGAATACCCTCAAGTCTCAAAGAAATGCTAAAGTAAAAGCTGTGATATAATTTGAGCATTAGCATAGGAGCAATCATGAAAGAAAGAAAAACTAAGCTGAACCACTATAGATCTTTCAAGGATGAAAATTATCTTTTATAGAAGCTCTAGTAACATAAGTGTGCGTGCATTCATAGATTAGTTGCTTTTAATTGTATAACATAGTTTGAATGCTTTCTAACTGATTTATCGTAGTATAAGTGAGTGGTGAAAACTTTATACCAATCAATCGTTCGGCATGCGACTTCCCAATGTTGACAAATTCATGCTGAAGAAACTGTAAAAGGTTCTGCTTTGTAGTTTCACCAATCAACCGCTTGATGAGAAGCAAATCCACAGCTGATGGATGGTACTTTGTTTCAAGAGGAACTGCAGGCATTACATCTGTCCGTCTCGTAAATCTTATGCTGACATTTTTACTTCAAAATTGCAAAGGAAAAATAGCATTTATTGGCATGATAAGTGACAGATTATACTATTACAGCATGCTATCAATGAAATTAATTAACAAACAGAATATTGAACTTTTTTTTTCATGGGGCAGGAAAGGGACTGGGTATGAGATAGAGAAGAGAGAGTACTCTGATGTGTCCGATATAAATCGAAACATGAATTGGGCATATGGAGTAATAACAGCCATTTGACGCATATAATGCAATATCTTGGACTGCAAACATAAAAAGTATCAGTTAAGAGATGATCGCACTGTGGCCCATGATATAAAACTTAGAAAACCACTTTGTCACGGGATGATTGTTATACATCATATATAATATAACGAGCAAACTTGAGCAAAATTAAAAATTGATACATACACGATACGTTGTCCAGTTTCCCTCAATTACAACTTGGATCTCAGCTCCATGCCATTGTTCCTTATCATCTCTCTTCTCATTTACATGGATATGGGGAATGTTTCTGTTGTGGAAGAATAGAATCCAAAGATTAGACCACCAGTTTTAGCATTAACAAAATCCGTATCAGCCTCCTATGAGAAATGCTTCATAGTCTAGAAAAATACCGGTGAATATCTATGTCCAGCCTGCAGAATGAAGTATAACTTTGATTCTTCATTGATGAAGATATCTCAATAGGTAATCCTGTACTCATCTTTGACCAAATTAATGCCTGAAAAAAAACAATATAGATATAGCATATATTACTTCCATCACTGTAAATACTTTCTTTTTATCACCGCAAATAGAAAGGAATGTATGATGTAGAAATTACCCTGAACACTACTAAAACAATGTTAGATGATCTATCTTTGTATGGACCTAATTAGATGGCTACATTAACACACACACACAGAGGGTTTTTTTTAAGTATGGTTATGTTTTCATGAAACGCCTCATGTACTACATACCATTTTTGCACCAAGTCCAAATTTTCCACGTGTTTGCTTCAGCCCATACTTTGTCCCAGATAAAACTGCACTATCATTATATCTTAGAAAACTAACATGACAATGAAACAGAACCTAGAGACAGAAATCTCAGTATGCCATGCTGAAATACAGGTTTTGCTTGATATATTCAATACATCACTCAGCTTTAAAATATATAACTATACCTCGTCCAAACATATTTGGAATATCATCATGGGGCATTCCTCTTCCATTATCCTACAAAAAAGTCAAAACAAAAGTCATCATCTAAACCTAGCAAAGAATGTTTCACAGAACTGAAAAGCTAAATGGTAAAAGGTTCAGAACATGGATATATCATACCTTACAAGTCACCCTGTAAAACGAGGCCTCACCTCGGCCCTTGATAGCCTTTGCAGGAGTCTGTTCTTTAACTTTCTTCCCAAGGGCAACATTTTTGGCCTGAATTTCCTGAATACGAGCTTCTTTGGCAAGCCGTTTCTGATAGTAGAACAAGAAACAGGTGAGGAGAAACAACATAGGTGAAATTAAAACAAAATCAGGTCAATAAGACTGTCTCAAAATCACCAGTTTATTGTTGGAAACTTAAAGAACAAACCAGTTCATTTTTGGAAGCCTAAAGTACAAACCTCACGAGCCTTTGCCGTCTCAAAATCACCATATAGTGCCTCGTCAACTCGCTCCCGGTCAATAAGACCAATCATGGAATTGAACTTGCTTTTATTAATCTCCTCACTATAATACCAAAACAACACCATAAATGGAACTAGAGTGCATTAGTGCATAGTTATGTGTTCATACCATGAACCAACGTACATACACATATACTTACAAAAAACTAGTCACTCACATTGTTACTTCAACAAATGGAAGCTCAGCAATGGACTCTGCAGAATCAAGTGCATTTTCAACAAGTTCTCTAACAGTAGTGTAAAGTGATTTCCCAGGCTGAGACCCATTTAAACACAAACAAGTTCTTTGGTGAATTTCCATACAACATAAAATAACACATTCTCAACACACTCCCAGGTATCAATATCAACAAGGCCAAACATAACAAACCAAATCCAGATAAAAGACTAATACAATTATACAAATCCATCTGAACTTCTACAAATTCCATATTTCCAGGCAATATGAACTCAAATCAACTCCAACTTGAGCATTCCAAAATATAACTATTGTACATCATTAGTTGTTCACATCAAATGAAATTGAACTGAGAATTCACAACAAAAACTAACGTACACAGAGCTACAAAAAGGAACTCAGCAATGGACTCTGCAGAATCAAGTGCATTTTCAACAAGTTCTCTAGCTGTAGTGTAAAGTGATTTCCCAGGCTGAGATCCACTTAAACAAACACGGAATCTTTGCTCAACTTTTACAACATAAATAAAAACTCATTTCCATCATATGCCTTGATATCAACAAGCCACACATAACAAACCGAATCCGGATAAAATACTAATGCAAATCCATCAGAAATTCCACAAATGCCACATATTCAGCCAATATGAACTCAAAACAACTCCAATTTAAACACGCGCAAGTTCTTCGGTAAATTTTCACAATATTAAAAAGAATCATTTTCATCACACTCCTTGATATCAACAAGCCACACATAACAAACCGAATCGAGACAAAACTCTAACGCAAATCCATCAGAAGCTCCACATATTCCATATACTCCACCAATATGAGCTCAAAACAACTCCAATTCGAGCATTACAAGTTTACGACAACAAAACTCATCATACATCATTCATTCTACTGATCAAGTGAATTACAGAGCTACGAGAAGGGACTCACGTTGTCGAATCCAGCGATGTTCTTATTCTCCGCGAAAAACTCCGCCGGAGATTCTGAAACAACCAAAAGTTGAAATTAGGTTACGATGAACGTGATATCGGTGCGAGCAACTGAGAGAGTGAAAAGTGAGGGGATACTGACTCTGCTTAAGAGCACTTGCTTTAGGCTTTCGAGGAGTTTTGGATTTGCCTTTTGTAGCTTGAATCGGACTCTCGTCGCTGCTTTCTCCGGTGTCCATCGGAGCAAATCTCCGGCCGGTGAGAATTAGGGGTTTGCAGAGGCGGGAAGTGGTTTGGTGAGTGAGCAATCGTAAGGGGAATGAAGTGTACTGCAGTTTACTGTTTTGGAAATATTCGAAGGGATTTAAAACATGTTTGGTAAGCGATCATGATCGGTTTGGTTCGGTTCGGTTTTAACTTAAAATCAAAACTAAAATTCGATATTTTAGTTTTTAGGTTTTTAAAATCGTTCGGTTTTGATTTTCGGTTTTCATTTCGGTTTCTGTTTGGTTTCGGTTATTTCGGTTTTGCTTTTTGGGGTTCAAGTTTTTTTTTAAAAGAATTAATCTAAAGTATTTAATTTAAACTAAAAGTTTTTAGTTTACATCATTTGTTGATTTTTAACATAATCTTTATATTCTTATAAATTACTTGACATTAAAATTAATTGCAATTTATAAAATACAATAATAAAAAAATCAATAAAACACGTTAATCTATAGGTTAAATAAGTAAAAAAGTTTAATGCTTATTTTCGAAACCTAAATATTCAATCTATTCTAGATAGCATAAGTTAATAAGTAATTTATAGGCTAGTCATGTTTATTAGTACATGAATACACCTCTAAATTTACAAGTTCGGTTTTATGGTTTCGGTTCGGTTTTTTCAGTTTCTGTTAGAAGCAAAACCGAAATCAAACCGAAAAAATCGGTTTTTAAAAAACCATCAAACCAAACTGTCGTTTTCTTATTGGTTTCAGTTTTTTTGGTTCTGTTGCGTTGGTTATTTCGGTTTCTTGCACACCCCTTGATCGTGGTTAGTCACTTTTCTCGGATTGTCACGTCAGTATCACATAAAAAATGTATTTTTATATTTATTTTCTATCTTTCATATTTGCTTTTCATTTTGCACGGAGTTAAGGCTGTAATCGAGCCAAGCCGAGACAGGGTGGGCTCAAGCTCGGGCTCGAATATAAATGAGCCAGCTCGGCTCGGCTCGTTTATTTTAATAAGCAGAAATCTTGGGCTCGAGCTCGAGCTCGGCTCGTAAAAAGCTCGAGCCAGGCCAAGCCGGCTCGTTTATATATATATATATATATATATATATATATATATAATTTTTTAAATTTTAACTTTTTTACACATGCTAATACATAAAAAATTTAACAAAGTTCTAATACACAACATTAACCAAATTGCCAGGATAATTGTCATTGACAATTATGACACCCACAAAGAAATTGGAATTGAAATCTTGTTAAAAGTGATAACGTGTCTGGTTGGTCAATTTTGAGTGGAACTGGAATGTTAATTTTAAACATTCCATAGTTAAGTGAAAAGAATGTGAATTCCAATGAATGTTGAAAAATTTTCAAATTCCAATTCCATCCAATTCCAATTACTGAGAATTCCAACAAAACGGGATTTTGAATAGAAAATTTTCCAATTCCAATTCCAATTACTGAGAATTCTGTGAACCAAACGAGGCTTTATAATTTACTAATTTAGGTTTACACATACATATATATATAGTTATATATAGACATACACGAGCCAAGCGAGCGGGCCAAACGAGCGAGCCACGAGCCGTGCTCACCTGGGCTTGGGCTCGGCTCGTTTAAAAACCGAGCCGAGCCGGCTCGGCTCGTTTGTAAACGAGCCAGTTTCGAGCGAGCCCTTATCGAGCTTTTTCCAAGCGAGCCACGAACTTTTTTGAACGGTCCCATTTGACCAATTGGAAAAAGAAAGAGGACGGCTTCCCCAGTGAAAAATCCCTAGTGGGACTTGTTTTCTTCATCGGTTTTCGGGGGGTGGTGCTCCACCCAAGGCCGGGTTTTCCTCACTTAACAACCAAGTATTTTAAGTGATTAAGTTTTAATAATTAAGTTTACTAAGTAGTTTTTAGTTGTTTTTAACGGCAATTGGACCTTGATTCGGATGATATGTATCATCTTAATTGGGTCTGCTTATATGTTTTCCAGTCGAGACCGCACCCTCAAATCTCTTAAAATGAGATCCACAAGTGGAAAACTTTAGATCAATCAAAGGTATTTTGGTAAAGTTACTTAAAGTATTTTTGTATCTGTAAGGTCACCTAAATTCTGAATAGACTTTCCGGTTTAACATAATAATTTCATAAACAGTGAATTTTAAAAAATTAATTGAGGCAAACAAACATATATGACTCTAGGCTACTCTTAGATCCGGTAGGAAAACGATACAATAGAACTCTCCAAGCTAAAATGCTCACGTACCCACATAAATTAATAGAAGATTTATTTAAAAAAAGCTACATTACATGTTAAATGGTTAATTAATCGGTTAATTATTAAAAGATAAATGAAAATATTAAACCTAACTAGAAGACACTTGACCAATGAAGGGTGTATTACTCTATTACTAATGTTTATGCATTGGATAAAGTATGAGATGGTTTTGGTTGTCATTATATATGCGATGTACTTGTAGTCTACTTAGAGTAGGATGAAGTGAGTTTTTAAATCCTGAGATGGAAACACATGTAAATGTTTTGTCATGCTTATTTGCATCAATTGCATGCAAGTAGTTTATGTTTATGATAGGGAGCACCGGTACCGAGGATTTAAAGGCCCAGGGCAAGCTAGCCAGCTAGGTAAATGGCCTCAAATGAAAAGAAAATTTATAATGTGTTTTAAAATGTTTGTATGTGATGTACTAATTAAATTAGTTAAATGGGCGTACATTTGTGGGGTGATGTACTAATTAAATTAGTAAGCGACATAATTTTATTGAGTCATAGAGCATGTGCAAGAGGTATACCATGGACGTACATTTGTGGGGTGATGTGGCGTTGAGTTGGACGTAAGCCTCCAAGAACTTCATGCATTCCCGTGGCAAAAGTCCTTGGACAAGGGCCTCTGTAAGTGAATCTTGATAGGTACTAGTCAAATCGAGGTAAAAAAAAAAAACAAATCATTGAGGAAGCTTATTGAAGCAAGTGTTTTTATTTGGTCATGGTAGGTTAATTAGAGAGTTAAATTAGTGATTTAACGGTGTAAGTGGTCTTCCTTATCTTCGTGTGCAAGAGTTTATTTTTAATCAATATAACTATTTTAGTTAAATGAACCTAAGAGAGCAAGTTAAGCTGTAAATCATTCTTTGTATGTGAGTTTTCTTTGAGTTTGAAACTAAGAGAGCAAGTTAAGCTTTTAATCCTTCTTTGACCGAATTTGTGAGAGGAGAAGAAGAGAGAAATGGACGGAGATTCATGAAAAGGAGAGAGAATATATTTTGGCTAAAATGATACACCACAAATTTAGACCCTAGTGTATTTTCATGCTCTTAAACGAAAAAAAGTGTAATGTCTTAAATAAAAGATCGTGTATCACGTCTAAATTTATAATAGGTTTATAGCGCAAATGTATTTAAATTACTACAAAATGATCAAATTAGTTTTTATTTTTGGAAAAAATGATAGTGTTTGAACATATTTAGAGAAAACTTCACAATGCTTCTAAAAGTTTATATAAACATGGATAAAGGTGTGTGGACCAATCCATTGGAAATGGTTCCACAAAGAAAATGTGGTCACACCAGCAATGTTGAGCTGTGTGTGTTGGTACTTTTAGAATCTTTTTAATTGGTAGATTTAAGATTTTAAACACACAAGAGGGGTAATGGTATCATGTGTTAAGGTCACATGATCACACATGTTATTTATTATTCTATAAAGTTTTCTGCAGAATTGTGAGGAATATCACTATTTCTCAAATCTGATTCACATGATAACCTCCTGATGCTTTCCTTCTTATTTAAAAACAAAAGAAGATATGACTCACATATTTGATATTTCATACTGGTCAAACCTACACCCTCTAGCTAACACACTTCTCTTAATCATTGATCATACCATATTCCTCCTTATAAAGAGCCAATTACCATAATGCCCTGCTCACACACACCTTTTCACAAAGTTTTATATCCTTTTCATATTACGGTGAGCAAAACCGAAATAACCGAATCAATTGAGAAAACAGTAGTTTGGTTATTGTTTTTTATAACTGTTTTTTTATGGCGTGAGTATAGTTATATATGTATTAATAACAGAATTAACCAAACAATCTGATATTGAAGCCACTTTTTTTATATAAATAATATGTTACATGTGGAAAAAGTTTTGTTACAAATGTTATTTAATTGCTGATTTTTTTTTTCAATTAAGATTTAAGAGGGTTGCTAATATTTCACTTGACTCAAGATATGGCTAGATTTATTAACTAAAGTTAGAGAATTCATTTATAACGGAAACTGATAGGTTATGAAAATCTCAAAGTAAAAAAATACAGTTATAGGTTCACTTTCAAACCATAACCAAACCAAGTTGTACCATACCATGTGAACTTTCATACACACACAACACTACAGTAAAGTGGTCAATCTAGAAGGCCTATACTACAATGTTCAAACAAGCATCTTTCCCTTTTATCATTTGTTTTTTCAAGTATATATAATAACCCAAATCACACATGATATGTCATATTTGAGCACAAGCTGCATCCAATAACCATATTCTTCCATCTTTCATAAGAAGGGACCCTTCCATCATCTTCTATCTTCAAAACCATCAAATACCATCATCAAGAATCAAAAATTTAACCCCAAATAACACTCACAAACAATGAGTTACAAACCAGTATTCTTCATCATTTTCTTGATCTTCTTTCATCTTTCTTCGGTTTCATCATTTCGCTACGAAAAACACAGTATTCCAAGAGAAAGATTTCAACCAAGAAGACTGATGGCACCTTCATCTCTCACCTCACTTTCTATAGATCCATCTAAGCTCAAAGGCGCAGCCATGAACGTCCCGCAAACATCGGTGGAAGACAGTTTGAGGAAGCGACCACCTAGCAAATCAAACCCGTCACATAACTAGTGATTCGATAGATCGTGACACTTATTCGTGTAGAGATCAAGAATTAAGATAACTGATCTCTTCAAGTTCTTATGATTATAGCGCTATTTTCTTGATACATAGGGAGATTTCAATGTAGAAAGTTTTGAGTTTAACCCATTTGTTATTTAATTCATAAGTTAATGTGATTTAGCCACTGTGATGCAGTTATTTTGTGCAAATGCAAGTGATTATGATTGAAATCAATAACAATCAGTCAATCACTGAGTATTATTAATTGTAATACTTTTTATAGTGAATAATGTTTTTTTTTATAATGTTAAAAGATATGTTCTTGAGCTTTTTTTTTCCATCTTGCAGATCTGCCATGCTAGCCATTCTTTGAGCCATGGTTTCATGTATGCACAACTTAAAATGGAATGTTTTTTCAACTTGAATGCATTTCTAATGAAGTGTCCTTAGTTTTTTCGTTCTGACTGTGACGTCATGTCATGTCAGTTTTTAAATATCAGTTATAAGAATAAACTAAATCAACGCATTTGTTCTAACATTTATGTGACACAAAGTGTGTTTAATAACAAAAATATTACAAGCGAGTACTGTCCACTCTAACAATCCAAGCAGACTTTAATCTATAGAATCAGTTTCTGCTTATTCGAGTACTTCATGTTTTGATATTTTGAAAATGAATGCAAACATAAAATTCTGAATTTGATTTATTTGAATAAACCAAATTAGAGAAAAACTAAATAAATATAAGTTTTCTTTTATAAACAATTATTCGAATTCAAGTGTTTGAGCTGAATATAGTTTGAAAATTACACAATTGAGATTAAATAGAAAAACGAATTCAGAATTCATTTTGGACGCTAACTCGATTTGAATCTTAGAAAACTAAATTCGAATTTATAAATCGATATGATCATGTTCGAATTTTGGTTTCTCTGAGTCCTCATTTTGCATCACACACGTACTTATACACACACTAAAATAAGTTATCTAGTATCTACATAATGGGTTCCTAATGTTCATTTTATAATTTATATAACAAAAGTAATCTTAAATGCGTTTTTTTAACAAGTTCAAGCACATAAATTACAACAAAATAAAACTTCACTAGCCGTTTAAGTGTAATAAAATTAAATCACAAGAAACTAATATAAAAATATAAAAACATTAATTATATATAGTAGTAATAATATTTGTATATTAATTGTATCCTTTATGTACCTATATTTTTCAACGCTTCGAAGTCCCACACGTTTGGCTAGTGTCGGACCTATCGTGTCATCCAACAACAGACCATAAGTAAAGATGGGAACCACTGAACCACAATTCTTAATCTACATGAAATGTCCACTAAATTTCAAATATAAAGTTGGTCGTATTTTGGACAAAAAGTAGACTGATTTAACACCAGAATATTGCAATATTATTATAATGAACATATATAGTTTTGGGGCTTTAAAAATATTTTTGGAAATTACAGGAGGACACAAGAATTACGTGAATAGTCCATATGATATTACAGGTTATGAGTTTGATCCATAGATTTAAGAAATAGAGTTTGGTCTTCACACGTGTGATCTCTGAAATGAATAAGTTTCTGTTTAGACACTTATAGTCCTAGAAAAAAAAGGATGAGTGATGATATTATGTTATGGACATTTGAAAAATCTGTTTTACTATTATTCAAAAAACAAAATGAAAGATATAGAACCATCCATAATGTGGCATTTTTGAGCTGTTTTTTGACAAAGAGGAATGTTCGTCTTGTTCGTCACCATTGTGATCCCCTCATTTTTGGGCATGTGTTCTTCACTATGAGCGCCAAGAACGGAAGGAAAGTGGAGCCATGGTGTGGGGCTCCTTATTGGGATAATTAATAATGTTTTTTTTTTCATGTTTATAAGTCTTTTATTTCAGGAAGGCTTTTGGAGTTTTGAAAGAAGAATATAAATTTATGTAACGTGAAAATTTACTAGTTATGTTTTTGGGTGTTTTTCGGTCTGAAAGAGCACCAATAGCAGAAGGAAAGTGGGGCCACAGGGCAGGGGTTGGGTTTAGGTAAAAGATGTTGATGGGTTTGATGATGTTTTTTTTAAGGTTTTTGAGTCTTGTTATTATAAGAAGGTTTTTGATGTTTTGAAAAAAATAAGTTTTCTTATAATGATTTGACAATTGGTCCACTCAATCATAATCTCTTATATTTGAGCCCACCCTAATCAGGGCTGGCCTAAGAGTCAGTCAAGTCAAGAACTCTAGGCCTCGTTCGAATATGGCCTCAAATTTTAACTATTTTAATATACACAGATTAATTGGCTTAAGTTTTCTGCTTAAAGTAATTCTTTTATTCTTCACCGATGTTGATTATTAAGTTTATTGCATCAGCTGTTTTGGTTTTTTTTATCACAAGCTTAATGCTAATACTGGTGTTTTGGTGTTTACGAGGGTAACAATTGTCAGTTTTTACAGACCGAGCATTTTGAACAAAGATATGATGCAAACATTGTAGGTAAAGAAGCATGTGTTTGCTACTTGACAATGTAACTTTATCGTAATCTCTTTTTATTTTTGCAATTTATGAATTTTAATAATGGGATTATCTACAGGCTTTTTATTAACTTTACTAACATTGTAATGTGGGTTTTTTCTTAAATATTGTTCATTATTATGATTAGTTTTTTACACTGAAATTTTTATTGTTGCTTGGGGATAATATTATCTATATCCAAGAAAATATATACTACTAAAATAAAATGACTATAACCACATGTTTATTTTTAGTTTGTTCATGTCATTTCCACCTAAGATTGTTTATATGTTTTTAGCACAATAAAACTTACAAATTTTAGTAAACAAAATTTTTTTTCAAAAAAATTTCCTTAATATATTAATCGATTACATTCTTTCTATAAATAATCATATCTTATGAGGCTTAAGTTTTTAATATATAAATTAATTTCTAGCTAATCATTGTTAAAACTAAAATACTTGAAAAAATGTATATAAAGAGATTTATCAATATTTGTTAATAATAATTATCTTTTTTTCTATATATTTTTATAACTTAAATATGTTTATTATATATAATATATAATAATTTCATTAATATGTTATTTATACAATATATTAGATTATACGTATATATAATATATTAAGTAATTTTTTACTTCAACTCGTGTAACACACTAGTATCTAATCTAATATTGAATAACTATCAATAAAACTGCTTTTACTAGCATATATAAGTATATGCTTCATATTAAGATAAGATTTAATAAAATCTACGATAAGCTTTTTAGGGTTTGTTTGGTATGATGTAATAAAATGAACGAATAAATGAAATGAATAAGAGAATACAATGTATGAAATAATAAAATAAATCATTACATTTTATTGTTCTGTTTGGTTACTATATGAGAATGGAATAAATCAATAATTTGTATTGTTTGTTAAGCATGAAAATATGAAGAAATGAAATACAAAATTGATTATGGTGGTGACGACCGATGGTGGTGGTGGTGGTCGGTGGTGACAGATTCCTATGGTGGTGAGTGTTGGTTGTCACGCCCCGACCGGCGGCGAAATCATCGGGACGGACGAATGTGAATCGATTGTTCATAGCATATAGAACTAAATAAATTAAAATAATATTAAATGTCATTTCATTGAATAATACTAATCAAGTAATACACTACAACGCAAATAAAGATCAAAATAACATAATATAGTTTTCTTTATTTTTTGACTAAGTCCAATCCTATGTAAGCATGAAGAAGTCCACTAAACAACATTTTCTGAAATCATATGAAAAAGTAACGGGTCAGTTAACGAATTAGCCGGTGAGTAAACATAGGTTAGCATACATATATAGATTGATTAAATAGATTGAAAACAATTCAATTTACATGGCAATATCAAGACTTATAATGCAATAGTGTAACATAAAAGACAAACCAACCAATCAAACCTAATGATTGAATTGACTCGGTCCGCAGACGAAGCCTTATAGAATGAATGATTCCGGTTTGTCAAACAATAGATCTATCACTGTTACCGTGGTTGCATGAATTAATGATTGTGTTATCATCAAGTTTATCTAACTATGAATACATAATTACAAATAATAACATAGTATGTATTGAATTAAATTTAAAATAAAATAGAATAACAATGAATATCAATGATTGAATAATAATTACATGATTTCTCCCAAAATATAAAACATATAAAAAGAGCAACGAATACTGACATTGATAATTGAATGCGTTTTGAATAGGAATAATGTTAAATTAGACACCAATGGTTTTTCTCATGGTTACCCTAAAAATAGTTTCCTAATATTAGAATAATAGTTTGATTAAACACTAAATATGGTTCAGGGTTTTAATTGGGGTTTGAGTTTGATAAATAGTTTTAAATAAAATAGTGTAATTTAATCTATATAGTTTGATTAGATAAAATAGAATAGATTGATTAGGTGATTGTGTTTGAGAATAATATAAAATAATAATAGAATTATTACATATAATTAAAACATTTAATTTATCAAGTGGATGAATATTAATGTGTGGAATGTAAATTAATTTAATAATTATTAAATGAATTAGTCAAAATAATGAATTGTAATTATATATTTAAAAGATTTACAAAACATTAGAAAAATACTTTGAAATTAATTCACAATTGTTTTTAAAATGATTTTTATAAAATTTAAATCATATGAATGAGTTTTATAATATTTTATAACATTTTTAAAGAAAATTAATGAAATGTGAAATTTAGATTCTTTAAACTTTTCAAGGATTTTAAATTTGAACTTCTAAAATAGGTTTTATTATCAAAACAATTTTATATTGATTTAATAATATAATAAGAATTTTTTGGAATTTAGTTTGTTAAAAAAATTGTTTAAAAATATAGATTGAGGGTGCCCGGGGTTGAACCCGGGTCCCCTGCGAAAGAGTGTGAGGTTTAAACCGGTGGGTTGTAAGCCCAAATCTGTTAACAAACCCATATCAAAATTTAAGAACCAATTTTAAGAAATCCCCAAATCCATTAAGAACCTTAATTTGATTTTGCCTAAATCGAAGCACCATTTAATCTTGTTAATCAAATTAAACATGGGGCTTTTATACTCCATGCATAAACAAGTGTAGTAATGTATTAATTACCTGTATTGGCATAGCTGGATAGGAAACAAGAACAAGCGATCTCGACTAGAGGTGAAATTGATTCGATATGATTTTGTTGATAATAATCAAATTTCTTGTAGGATAAGTTTCTTTGGATGATGAGAAATAAAAGCCCTTCATCAACTGGAGTTCAGAACGATCAAAAAGTGATGAACACTTTGGTTGCAGGTTCGAAGGAAGTCGGTGATTGAATGTATTGTGTATGTGTTTTTGTCATGTAATTGAAGTTTCAAAAAGATGTTAAAGATCTATTAGGATGTTTCCCCCTTATTATATAGCTTTATATCATCAGTTTCAGCACCCACGAGTTATGAAATTTGATTCGGAGGTTTCAAGTTGATTCAATGATTAATTGGTTGTTTCAGCTGAATTAATTCATACGTTTTGAAGAAGAATGATTCAAACCTTGTTTTAAGGAATATTTGAATAAATCATGCACGTGGATTATTTTTATTATCCGAATAAGCTCCCAACGTCTATTCTGTTACGTGGAACTAGTCGTTGGGGTTGTTGAGTTTTTGAGTCTTTCCCGTTCTAGCTTTGGCTATTTAGTGCTTTCTTGTTTTACATGTAATACACGTACTATCATCATTCAATATATGAAAAGTTCCTGAAGTCCTTTCTTTTGCTTTATACTTTGTCTTTCTATATTGGTGATATACTAGCTTTTATACCATCGGATTGGTATCAGAGCAAGGTCCCATCTACTACATCCCCTACTTTCTTTTCCTCGAAATCAAAACACAAAAAAATGACTAATACCCTTGTTCATGGAAACCCACCTGCTAGTTATGTACCGTGTTCAAAGGAGAAGTATGAGCACTGGAACTTACGCATGAAAACCATTCTAAGAGGCCAAGAACTATAGGATGTAGTTTATCTCAGTGTGACATCTCTCGGCGGGGTGCTCCAGCACAGCGAGAGTCTAAGAAGAAAGATGTGCAGGCAATGGCGCTTATCCAGCAGGCGTTTATGATAGTTTGTTCTCTCTAATTGCTGCTGCAGAATCTGCTAAGGAGACTTGGAGATTCAGCGTCTTGAGTTCCAAGGAGACTCACAGGTTCAATCAGTTTAACTCCAAGGGCTAAGACTAGCATTTGAGAATATGACGATGAAAGATGATGAAGATGTCGGAGACTACTTCTCTAGAGTCATGGATAATGTCGGGAACACAGAGATCTTATGGAGAAGAACTAGTGGATCAAAAGGTGGTGGAAAAAATTCTGAGAAGCTTAACCTCCAAATTTGATTATGTTATCCCATCTATCGAGGTGGTATTGATCTGTTCGACGTTACTCCGGTGAAACTCATGGGCATATTTCAGTCCCAAGAAGAACGAATGAACAACCGTCTCTCCTTAGACAAAACAACTAAGACTCCTGAACGACAAGATGAAAAGGCCCTTCAAGTTTTTCAAGAGCCAAACAGATCTCACCTGGGCGAGGACGAGGTCGTGCATTGTTAAGGGGAAGAGGAGCAGGTCATGGCCGTGGACGAGGAGGTTTCGATAAAAGCAAAGTGCCTCAATGTCACACATGTAAAAAATACGGTCATCTCAAAAAAGATTGCTCGTACAATGAAGAAAACCAAGTCAATGTCGCTGAGGACGAAGATAATGTAGAAAATATGGATATGGAAGACCAACACCTACTACTTGCCATGACTTCTATGCATGTTACTGATGAACCATTCATGTTAATGACCAATACGGGTAACCCTAGTAACCTTCATAATAATTTGTGGTTTATTAACTCTGGATGCTCAAATCATATGATAGGATCCAAAAATAACTTTAGATCATTCGATGAAACCTTTAGATTGGAGGTACAGTTGGGTGATAAAAAGAAACTAGCAGTTGAAGGAAAAGGAACAGTAAAGATACATTCTAGTGAAATTTCTTCAAACTGCTAGACAATGTCTACTATGCCCCACGACTAAGAAAGGCTATGGTATTACTTTGAAGATGGCAAGTATGTGATTCTCAATAAAGTGACCAAAAAGAAGTTGTTGGAGATCTCTGTAGCAACTAAAACATGTTTGTTATGGATGCCAAGAGTATGCTTGCTATGGGTGATCACTCTCTCACCAAGGATGATGCAGAAACAATTATGTGGCACTGTAGATTTGGTCACCTCCATTTTGATGGGTTGAAAAAGCTCATGATACCAAATGGTTATAGGGCTGCCCAAAATGACAACCTAGTTACCTGCAAAGCATGTGTCATTGGAAAGCAAACAAGGGAGTCCTTTGATTCCACATCCTGGCGAGCAAAACATAAACTGGAACTAGTTCACACTGATCTCTACGGGTCCATGCAGGTACCAAGTCTCGGTAATAGCCTTTATTATTTACTATTTGTGGATGATCTTACACGGATGTGTTGGATTTATTTTTTGGCTAACAATCTGATGCCTTGATAAGTTTAAAGTATTTAAGGTAATGGTTGAGAAAGAGTGTGAAAAATCAATCAAAGTTTACGATCAGATCGGGGCGGTGAATTTTGCTCACACGCCTTCAATTTGTTCTGTGAACAAAAGGAATTCGAAGGGAACTCACAGTGCCTTACACACCGCAACATAATGGTGTTGTTGAATGCAAAAACCGCACCATTATGAATCTAGCACGGAGTATGCTGCAGGAACGTGAGTTACCATTTCCTATGGCCGAAGCAGCAGCCATAGCGTTGTTGTTCATCAATCGATACCAATAAAGCCTTATGCAGCAGACCCCATTTGAAGCTGGTCAGGTACAAAACCTAAAGTCTCACACATGAAAATATTCGGATGTATTGCTTATGGGTTAGTACCCTCTCAGTTGAGACAAAAAACTTAATGTCAAATTGAAAAAAAAATATATTTATTGGTTAATCAACCCAAAGCAATGGCTACCGATTTATAATCTGAGAGTATGAAATTTTCTGTTAGAGAGATGTGGTGTTTTTGAAAATGAAA
>JACCIY010001227.1:0-77964 GCA_025506505.1 Flaveria sonorensis | reverse complement strand
ATAAAGTTTTCTCTTGATTACCATAATTGCATAAGCTTTACAAGCAGGTGAAATGACAAGCACTCTCAAATTACTACACAAAGATTTATTTATACTAAAGAGTAATGTTCTCGCCCAGCCATGAAGTTCTCACACCAAATAGTTTTCGCTCTAGCTCCTTAAGTTTTCACATGATTTAGTTTTCATATGGTTTAGGGTTTTGATTTTCCTAGCCTTAAGTCTTGACCTCTATATGATTATTTGTAAATCAAATTTGATTGGTTAGAAAAAATGGTACATCTTTTTTTAATTAATAAATTGATATTACTTATTTGATAATAACTATATGTCTTTTATGTTATAATTTAGCTATAATTATAACAAGATTATTGAAATAACTAAAGGAGTTTAAAGAAAGTTGTAGAGAGAGTTGATAAGAAATATATAACTCTTGAATTTACTCAAGATGGTGCATTCTTCTCATTACCGTAGAGGTAGTATTTATACTACAAAGACATGTACTCTTTGGTAGGTAACTATTTAGGAGTCATCTAGTAAATAATTTTACTCTTTAGGCTTTAGAAAATCACATCCAATAATTCATGATATTTCATAACACTTCCTCTAGGATGTCACTTTTTCAAATTTCAAGGTCTTGAAGTACTGCCTCATTAAAAATCTTGCTAAAAAACCTATCGGGAAAAAACACTTTAGCTAAGGAAAAAAGAGTGCAACTTATAACTCCTTCCTAAATTATCTTCTGTAGATCATCACATTGTGTGTACGTGTCGCATGCACTATGATAAACATGTTTTCTTAAAGTTGTTGCAGGGAGTGCCTTTGTGAAAAGATCAGCTGAAGTGTTGCTAGATTGAACGTAATTAATTTCAACTTGTTTATCTTTAATAAGGTCTTAAGTGTATGAAAAGAATCTTGGAGGTATATGTTTGTTCTATCAATTTGATATACCCTTCTTTAATTTACGAGACATAAGCTGCATTATCTTCGTAGATTGGTGTTGGATTTCTATCTTTCTCCGGTCCACAAGAAGTTAATATAAGTTGTGTCATAGACCTTAGCCATACATATTCTCTAGAACCTTCATGTAGTGCAATGACTTCATCATGAGTTGAGGAAGTTGCAACAAGTGTTTGTTTTTAAGACCTCTATGAAATTGTTGTTTCTCCATTCTTAAACACGTATCCTATTTGAGATCTTGCCTTATGAGGATTAGATAAATAACTTGCATCTGCTTAACTAACTAAACCTTTTTTTGAATCATTTGAATAAAAAGCCTAAATCAACAGGTCCTCGTAGATATCGAAAAATATGTTTGATCCCATTCCAATGTCTTTTTGTGGGAGATGAACTAAACCTTGCCAATATATTAAGTGCAAAGGAAATGTCTAGCCCTGTACAGTTAGTAAGATATATAAGATCTCCAATTTCACTAAGGTATGATACCTCTGGACCAAAAACTTCTTTACTGTCTTCACAAGGTCGAAATGGGTCATTATAAATATTAAGTGATCTAACAAGCATTAGGGTGCTCAAGGAATTTGCCTTGTCCATATTAAAATGTTCTAAAAGCTTTTCAGTATAATTTGATTAATGCACAAGTATTCCATTATGCATATGCTCAATTTGTAAACCAAGACAATATTTGGTTTTTCCCAGGTCTTTAATTTCAAATTCATTCTTCAAAACTATAATCATTTCATGAATTTCCTTTTGCGTCCCAATTATATTTAGGTCATCAACATATACAACTATGATCACATATCCTGATATTGTCTTCTTAATAAAGACGCATGGACAAGTAAGGTTCTTTGTGTATCCTTTACTTGTCTAATAATCACTCAATGATTGTACCACATCCTTCCAGATTGTTTCAACCTATATAAGGAACTTTGTAATTTGATTGAATATATTTCCTTAGGTTTTAAACACGCTTCAGTGATTTTAAATCCTTTTGGAATTTTCATATTAATATCATTATCAAGTGAACCATACAAGTAAGTTGTAGACATCCATAAGACGCATGTCTAAATTTTTAGATACTGCTAAGCTGTTTAAATATTTAAAGGTTATCACATCCATAACAGGAGAATACGTTTCCTCATAGTCAATTCCAGGCTTTTGAGAAAAACCTTGAGCTACTAGTCTAGCTTTATATTTTGTAACTTTATTTTTCTTTCGCGCAAAAACCCGTTTGTACCCGACAGGCTTTACATTCTTAGATGTTATAACAATGGGTCTAAAATATATTTCATTTGTTAAGCGATTTTAGTTCAGCTTGCATGGCATCTTTCCATTTATCCAAGTCATGTTGATTTTGACAATCGTTAACACATTTGGTTTAGGAGCATTATCTCTGCTTCATAATATCACTCGCTATAGAATAAGAGAACATATCATCAATACTTTTCATTTCATCTCAGTTCCATAATATATGTATATGACCATAGTTGATTGACATCTCTTTATTCACTTCTTTCTCAGAGAAAGTTTGGACACTTAGTGTTTTATTAGTATTATTTTCTTTAAGATCAATTTCCTTTGTAGGTATTTTCCTTTTTTGAGGATTTTTATCTTTTGATCCAATCGGTCTTCCGCGTTTCAAACATTCTAGGATTCATGAGTCATATTTTTATCTATTTCCTTATTTGGAATTTCAACTCGAGCTGGAGCATTTGCAGCTTGTATATAAGATTTAGTTACTCCTTTTGTATCAGTAAATGCATCAGGCAATTAATTTGCAATTTTTTACATATGTATTATCTTTTGAACTTTCGTCTTAGATTGTTTTGTCCTTGGATCAAAATGTAACAAAGAAGGCTCACACCATGAGACATCATTTTGTTCTTTTTTTCTTTTCTCCCCCTAATGCTAGGAAAATTGCCTCATTAAAGTGACAATTAGCAAAACATGCAGTAAAGACATCACCCGTTAAAGGTTCAAGATATCTTATAATAGAAGTTGTTTCATATCCAACATATATTCCTATCCTTCTTTGAGGACCCATTTTTGTGCGTTGCGGTGGTGCAATAGGAACATACACCGCACATTCAAAAATTCTAAGGTGGGAAATGTTTGGCTCATGGCTAGAAACAAGTTGTAAAGAAGAGTACATATGATTTACACTTGGTCTCATACGAATTAATGATTCAACATGTAAAATTGCATGACCCTAAATAGACGCAGTAAGTCTTGTTCTCATAATTAATAGCCTAACTATTAATTGCAGACGTTTGATTAACGACTCAGCTAAACCATTTTGTGTATGTACATGATCAACAGGGTTTTCAACAACAATTCTGATAGACATGCAACAATCATTAAAACATTTGATGTAAATTCACCTGCATTATCAAGTCTCACTCTTTTAACCATATAATCAGGGAAATGTTCTTGTAACTTAATAATTTGAGCAAGAAATTTAACAAATGATACATTACGAGTTGATAACAAAAAGACATGAGACCATGAGCTTGATGTATCTATTAAAATCATAAAGTATCTAAATGGTTAATATGGTGGATGGATTGGTCCACATATAACACCTTGAATTCTTTCAAGAAACATAGGTAATTCATTTTATTTAAATAGTAAAGGTCTAGTAATTAGCTTTCCAAGAGAGCAAGATGTACATAGAGGTATTTTATTTGAAAATATCAAGATCACAAAAGTTCTCTTTACTGTCATATGTGCTTGTGGCACACTAATATGTGTGTAATGCAACTAGAATAAAGCATTGGTAGTTTTTCTAATATGTGACTTTTGCTCATGATATGCAAATATTTTTCTTTCAACGGTCATTGACCGAGTATCATATCCATTATGATATATGTTTTTGAAACTTAATAAATTTCTCGTTGATTTTAGGGGAAATAAGGCATTTTCTATTAAAATCTTTGCACCATTTGGCAAAACTAATTTAGCCTTTCTAACTCTTTCTATCAAGTCTGTAGGACCTGATATTGTATCAATGATTTCTTTTGTTGGTTTTATTTTATAAAAATATTACCTGGATCTAAGTATAGTGTGTATAGCTCCACTATCTATACATATATCCCCTTAATTGTTTGGCCTTGTGCTCCAATGAGAGTCATTTTTATATCTTCAAATATAGAAAAAATAATAAGTGTATAATAAGTTTTTTTTTTCAACAAGAAGTTCATTCATATAGTTAACACAATACATGAAAAGAAAAATAATTAAACATAATTAAAGGCATTTAAAATAAGAGAATTCCATAATTGTTGCATATAATTATTATAATTTAGCAACATATCTTTCAGAGTTTCAATTCGCGAACAAAATCTGAGGTATTTAGCTCAATGTTGATGTTATCAAAGTTATCCACATGATTCACTTATTTCTCTTTCCTTTAAGAGATGCTTGATATAGTTCACATAGATGAGCATCATTTTAACCAATTCTCTACCCATTGACTATGATCAAATTGTTTCAAAAATCTTGAAACCGCATTCACCTGACCATTTGGTAAACCCAACAATTTTCATGTAAAAAAACTGCATTTTGATTCCACAAATCAACTATACACTACTACATCCATTATCAACATTAAAAGGTTGTTCGTTTATTCTCATAACAGTCCAGGTTTTGGATTTTTTAACTTTTCCTCAAAGTTTTTGTTCTCAGCCCATTTCGAGAAAACATGATTCTTTTTTTCCATAACACAATTGAAAATAAAGTTATTAAGTGAATAGCATTAAGAATTGAATTTCTGTAAATTTTAGAAAATTGTTTACCTCTGATTGGTCGTCAATCGAAATACCATTTTTGCAGTAACTTAGTGAAGAAATCTATTAGTTTATTGATAGGTAATTTTCTGGAATTTCAAGAGAAACTGCTAATAAACTCAGCACTCTTTGATATCATTATATTATAACATTAGATCAGACAGTGTTCTCTTGCTCATTTGTGAAAACCAACATTAATTAGTACATCTCGAACAGTTAGACAAGATCGACAAAGCATGTTGAAATAATTTTCTAATTCAGACACTGTATAAGCCTTACACGTCGCCCACCACATATTTTCTTGAGATTTACCCTTTAGTCGAAGATTTACCATCAAATGCCAATAACAAAGACCATGATAGGCCTGTGAAACACGCTCTTGATAGCCAAATTAACTAATGACACTCTCTGTGAAATGATTGCTAAATTTAGAATTTCTCTGGTAGAATCTTTCGGTTTGAATAGGAACTAGATCCATGTATCACCACTTTCTATTTTTCAAACCCTGTATACAAACGGTAAGAGTTGATTGTTTCCATCAATACCCACTGCTATCCATCAATTATAATTATTGCCTCTTATCTACAATGAATAAAAATAATGTTGGAAACAAACATACTAATTTGAAACATAGCAAGTGAGATTCAGAGTCAGTGTGTACCACAGAACCAATCATAATAAAACACATTTCAAAACAATATAGATTATCTCTTAAAATATGAGTAACACCTTCAGGATTTGCTAATTTTAAATTATAACAATATAATAGAAGTTTGATGAAAGATTCAAAAATGACATAATTTTTCTTAGCCCAAGTTTGCTTGTTTCATATGTTTGTTTTAAATCTCTTACTAATATCTTTAACAGTTTCCTTCCCATGGTAGTTACGTCAGCTATTCGATCTTCTGTTGATCTTTAATGATATGACCCAAAACCTTTTTTTGCGTTATGAATATTCAGATAAGTTTAAGTTCCTGAACATATGTGTACATTATTAAAATAAGTAACGTGAAAGAATCTAAATCCTTGAAATGCATGCTCTGAAAAGCCATTCGGAGGCCTCTAACAACACATGCCAACGAATCTTTGTTTTGAAGATTTATGTATTTTAAATTCAAAAGACTTATTGACAGCCATCAAGCCTAGTTCTAGTTTTGGTATTCTTTATCTTTAAAAATGTTACTTCTAAAAGGATGTGAAGATAAAGCTCTTTTACTAATTTTAGATTTTTCGGTTAAAAATCAAGAATGCTATTTTGATCAAACAAAGTTTTATCAATATGCTGAGAATCAAAATCATTTTCAGAAAAATCGTTTTTAAATGATTAAATTTGTTAGCAATGCACGTGTGATTAAATTGTTTATTACAATGCACGCCAACAATATTATCTTTGACAACATCCAAATAAAGTGTTTCTTTTGGATTTTTTGCAACAAGCTTTAAAAACAACAAATTGTCGTCACAAATATTAACAGATAACTATGCGTAAACCATTTATAGAATAAACAACAAAATAATCTCAAATCAAAACGATTTGAAATAAAAGATATAAGTCCAAAATAACTAATATTGGAATGTAAATATATACCATGTCTCTTACAATCTAAAAAAACACACTGAATAGAACCATTGATTTCTTCTCAATGTCCAATATATCAGACAACAATGTTTGCTAACTCAATTTCAAAACTTGTAGAAACAAACACAAGAAAAAATGGGTGATATTTATTTTATAAGAAAGTGCCCGGCTTATATTAAAATTAATTTTATACGTAACAAAATCGTTCGAAATTTAAAAAAGGTAGGTCGACGTTGTAACAAGAACGAATGATAACATTTATCATTCCTCTTAACCCATTAAAGATAAAATCGAGCGGCTATAAACCACAAGTTCTAAACAAGTTCGAATGACAACCAGAATAATGTCGACCGACCATGAGTTAAAGTCGACCGACCTTATTTCCGCTCAACCGATCTTCTATCAGTTCGATGGGCAACGCAGTCGTTCGACCTTTGAAGTATGGTTGACCAACTATGCAAATGTTCAAATGACTATGAACTTGGTTCGTTCAAACTGGACTATTACCATGTTCACCCGACTGAAACTTTAGAATTACTTTTTTATTTAAGGATTTGAATCGAATGTGACATGGCAGAAATGTGGGTGCCCCGAACGTAACAAGAAAACATAACACAGTCGGCTTGATTCCCAAAGAAAACAAACACGGTTGGGACGACCCTGTTTGGACACGCGTCTTCGTTTGAACCACTCATCGTGGGTTTGGACGACCCTATTTCCCGGTCAACAACAACTCTATTGGATTTGGATATTTTTCGGGATAGCTGGTCAAACGGATATTTTGGGAGGAAAAAGTTAACATTTATAGAATTTTCCCCTCATATTATCTCCAAGGACTACGGAGCACGTAGTCTGTTTTTGGATCTTGGAATTACGGGTACAAACGAGTTGAGTCGAGTAGAGCCTGAGCTCGTATAGGCTCAAGCTAGGCTCAAGCTCGGCTCATTTTTTGCTTAAGAGAGCTCTCGTTTCGAGCTTTATTTTTAAAGCTCGAGCTCATCTCGTTTTGAGCTTTATTATTAAAGCTCGAGCTTGGCTCGTCAAGTACTCAAGCTCGAGCTTAGCTCAGGATTGGCTCGTTTATTGTTAAGTTATTATTTTTAAAAGTTTTTATATTTAATTTTTATATATATTTATAATTATATATTTTATACATAACATTATAGATATTATATAATTGTTTTTATCATGACTTTATATATAATAAAAATAACTTTGTATAAATATATTTAATAAATTACATAAAAACATATACAAGTAAAAAGCTCGTTTACGTTCACGAGCCAGCTCGGCTCGATAATTAAATGATCTTTTTTTAAGGCTTGGGCTCGGCTCTAGCTCGATAAGCTCGTCTCGTTTCGAGTTTTTTATCGATACGATCTCGAGTACCTCATAAACACCTCGACTAGTTTGCATCTCTACTTGGAATCTTGATTATCCATTTTTAAAATGGATTTTATATTAGGAAGAGAGAGAGAGAGAGAGTGGAGCAGATTCATTTAATCATCATTCATTTAATCATCATTCATCTGCTCTCTCTATAAAAAATCTCTCTGCCTTGTCCACGATTGATAGCTTTGATTCTGCGTTGTTATTGTTCTTGAATTCATTTTGGTGAACTATATTTGTTTTGTGAGTACTTTAGTCGATCATCTAACATTTGTAAAGATCAAAACTAATTACATTTGTTGTCATTTGAACTCATGATCAAAGCTACAAATCAAATTGTGTTTGAATTTATTTTGGATTCTCTTCTGAATTCTGATTGAAGTTTTTCAACTGAGATCCTTGAGAATCATATTACACACAAGGCTTTATCCTTGAGAACCAACGTAAAATACCCATAAACTTCCGGTTATCATACCAAATGGTGAACAGATAGCTGTGGAAGGAACCATACCTTGAAAAATGGCAAAAAATAAAAGGAGTTTTATATGTTCCTAAATTTAATTAAACCTGTTATTGGTTAGTAAACTATCTAAGGACCTAAAGCGTGCGGTAACTTTCTTTCCAAATTTTTTTATCACACAGGACTTACACTCGAGGACATTGATTGGGACAGGTAAGTGCCAAGATGGTCTTTACCAAATGGCGATGGTTGAATAAAAAAGACAAGCTCTGATAACAACTATTGACGTTTCGCGCAACCGTTTAGGTCATGCTTCAAATTCTAAACTCTCCCTTATTGATTCTCTTAATGATGTTTCCTTCAAAACTAAGAATTGATTTTGTGACTCTTGTGCTAAGGCAAAGCACACGAGATTACCTTTTCCCGTTGGTTCTATTAAAAATCATGATGTTTTGAATTAATGCATTGTGATATATGGGGTCCACATCATACACCTTCAATCTCACGTGCAAGTTATTTTCTTACTGCAGTTGGCGATTATAGTCGGGTGGTTTAGGTTTTTCTCATTAAGCATAAAAATGATGCTAGTGAATACTTAATTTGCTTTCCTAAATGGGTTAAAACTCAATTTGATAAAAACTTAAAAGGTTTAGGTGTGATAATGGGGGGAATTTACTTCGAACCGCATGCTTGAATTTTATGCCAACCATGGTATTGACCTAGAAACGACATGTCCCCACACCCCTCAACAAAATGGGGTTGTGGAACATAAGCATAGGCATCATCTTGAAACAACACGTGCCTTAAAATTTGAAGCAAAGTTACCTACAAAGCTTTGGGTGAATGCATTTTGATAGCGGCCTATTTAATTAATCATTTACCTTCATAAGTTATAGACAATAAAACACCTTTTAAATTCAATATAATAAAAAACGGATCATGACATATTAAGGGGTTTTGGATGCCTAGCATACTATAAGAGTACCAAAACAAAGGGAGACAAGCTTGAAGTAAAGGGGAGACCGAGAATTTTTATTGGGTATCCAAGACGTACAAAAGGGTACAAATATATATGCAAGACGTACAAAAGGGTACAAAATATGATGCCCAACATGAAAAATTGTTATTTTAAGAAATCCGATATTTCAAGAAAGCATATTTGACTGTTCGCTTGGGGGCACTACTCCCAAGGAGTTGAGAAGGATGTCTACATGTCATGATTACAAAGACGAAGAGGAAAATTTTCAATTCATAATAGGATGGCAGGAAGAGAATAAGGTTGTTGGCAGCCCAACAAAAAATGCAAATAGCCTAGACCATTATGCTACCATATTGAATCTGGCCATGGGCCAAGAAGGTGGTTGAAGCCCAACATAATAGTGCCCTCCTATCGCCCAAGAAGAAAGGAATAGCACTTCAAACGACCCAGAACATGACCTACCCACTTCAGCCCAATAGGAAATTTAAAATAATTCGACCTAAGATGTAAATTTAATTACTTTAGGTGTTGACTTAAGCATTAACTATAAGAGTTATCTTAGAGGCTGATGCTAACCAAGAGTTATCTTAGAGGCTGATGCTAACCAATATCTCTCAAAAGCATTCTGAAGTACAAAGAAGTTATTTCGGAAGATTTGACAAAGCACAAAAAAATTCACTAAGTGTCAAATCTTCCGAAGCCAAAGACACAAATATTCTGAAGCCAAAGAAAAGTCTTCCGAAGCTTCAAGACAAAGTCTTCCTAAGCTTGATGACTGAATTCTTCGACGACAGAGAAGACATGCTTTCTTCTAACACTACTTTTGACAAAAGTTGTGTGACCTTTTTCTCTGCCATCTCTGAAGACTCATAAACTTATACAAGTTGGTGATTATCTCAATACTTTTGTCAACTGTAGATTATGGTGTCTATGTCTGTAACTTTCCACTCTTGTACTTTTATTCTTTTGTAATATATTAGGATGTGAGCTATGTCATGTCATAGTCACTAGTCAAAAGACAATATGCCTTTTGAATTTACATTCATCTTGTTGTCTAGATTAGTGTCCAGCTGGCCTTTAAAGTATGGCCGGTTGTAGGATGTAGTATAAGTGTCTCATGTAACCTGTCCTTAGCACTAAGCCTTGTAACAATTGTAAAACACTTGAGAGCAATATACATCATCCTTTAAAACAATACTTGTCTGTTCTTGTGTTCTTACTTTTGTTCTTTATTTATTTGTCTGGTTCCCTATTTGATCTGTTAAGTGTTGTATTCTTCACCTTGTGAAACTGTTGCATAACCATTACCGATCCTGCAATTAGTGTCAAAGCTTTTTAGACTCTTGATTGCACGATCTCACCATCTTAAATCTCTTCAGTTCACAAAACACTTACTTGCTCAAATGGCAGCTCTCACTAAGGCTGATATGGAAACCGACACCATGACTAAATCTCCACTGATCACTCCTGATGACATTGATACTTGGTGTATGAGGATGGAAGGCTTCATCAAGTCACAAGACACATAGGATGTGGAGATCTGTAGTCTCAAGACCTCACATCCGAAGCATACTTCAGCAACAGCTGGAGGTGGGATGATACCAAAGGACGTGATTGACTATTCAAATGAAGATTAGAAGAAGATTGATGTAGATCAAAAGGCCATGACCACTCTTCAAACTGCTATACCAAACTCTATCTATAGAGGCTTCAAAAAGTACAAGACTATAAAAGAACTATGGGATGCACTAAAGCTGATGTATGAAGGGTCTGATGTAGCCAAGGAAAACAAGAAGGTTATCATGAAGCAGCAGTTTGAGAACTTCACCTTCAAAACAGGTGAAACTATGACTCAATAATACTTCAGGTATGTTCAGATTATAGATACTCTGATGGATATTGAGTTTAACTTGTTGGATCTAATGAAGCTGGTGCAACCAAAACCATACTTAGATATATTTTAATGTGCTAAACAAATGGTCTTCCGAAGGAACAAGCTGCCATTCCGAAGCTAAGTCAAGATCTTCCGAAGCTCAAGTGTGAAGAACTTCCAAAGGAAGAACTTAGTCTTCCGAGACTAAGTTCTTATTCTTCTGAAGTATGCAACTTAGAAGATCCAAAGATAAAGTCTTCTGAAGAATAAAGCCTAAAGACTTGCAGAAATTCGGAAGAAGTTGATTCTTCCAAAGTATAAATGGTCTCGGAAGAATTTATTCTTCCGAAGCCATTTAGCTTTGGAAGAACTAACTATGAACCAATGGACATAAGTAAGGTCTGTCTGACAGTCCGCTGCCACTCTGACAGACTGCATGGTGCTTTCCCCGCCCATGTAGTTGACCTTACTTATCATTGTTCAACCATTATCAGCTTAGTACAGTTGCCACTTTTAGTTGGTGACAAAAGGTAAGTTATGGACATGTCATGACTACCTAACCTAAGATATTATTATTTATCTTAGATGTCTTACTTCTAAACAATGTAGTATTTGTCTAGTTGTAATTTCCAGCTGGTTTTCCGAGTATAACCTGCAGTAGATAGTAGTATATATAGTTTCTCTATGTAACTTAGTACCATACTTGTAAGAGTCTTGTAAAACTGAGTTGAGAGTAATATATATAAGTATCTTGAAAACCACTCGTGTGCTTTTGTGTTTTATGTTTGAACTTATTCTATTACTTGTGAACATGGTTAAGACTCTACTTTATCAACTCGAGTGACATTAAGTGAGTTTGTGTGATTATCTTGTGTTGTGAGACAAACACCGATCCTGTAATTGGTATCAGAGCTTTTTAGGCTCTTGATTGTGAGATCTTACCATCCTAAATCACCCTTGTTTCTTCATACTCACTCACTTCACTTTAATGACTTTCAACCAGAAGTCTTATGAGTTTGAGATGGGAACTATGACCAAGGATCCTACCATCACTCCTGATGATTTTAAGACCTGGTGCATCCACATTGAAGGCTTCATCAAGTACCAGGATAGCCAAATGTGGAGGTCTGTTACCTATGGTCCATACAAGCCAAAAGTGTAATCTCCTGCAGGAAACGGTGCCATGATTGAGAAGGCCATTGAAGACTACTCAAATAAAGACTATAAGAGAATAGACATTAAATGCAAAGCCATGACTGTTCTGCTTACTGCTATACCAAAATCTATAATGGTAGGCTTTAAGCACTGTGAGTTGCCAAAGAACTCTTTGAGGCTTTGAAGCTGATGTACTTTGGTTCTGCTGAATCTAAGGAGTCAAAGAAAGATGTACCAAAGCATAAGTTTGAGAACTTCACATATATTTTTGGTGAGACCTTGAGCCAACAATAGTTCAGATACACAAACTTGATACCTCTCTTTAGTCTATGGGAGTGATTCAGACAAGAGAGACATAGTAAGAAAATTTATGAGTGCACTGCCTCATGAGTGGACTTTCTATTGTGTCTCAATCAAGAGAACTAAGAATCTTAATACTCTCATCATGACTGAACTATATGGAATCCTTGATGGATACCGTATGAAGATGGAATCTCAGAAAGGCCATCAAATGAACAGTATCACCAATCTTTTAGTCAACAATGCTCTACATGTTACTGAAGGTTCAAGAACTACCCAGCCCCAACTGTACCTGAACTACCCCCAATAGTCATCCTCTTTTTGGGCCTTACATCACATTCCTTAGACACCCATGTCTTAATAGGCTTATCAAAATCTTTTCCAGGATAGATGTGCCTTTGTTTAAGTAGTGAGCACTCTTGAGATTTTCAATTTTGTTTTGATGATCTGGAGTGTTTTAGACCAGATAATGTAGAATATATGGACATTGTCCAACAGATGGCTCTCCTGACCTACTGAGCAAAGAAGTTCTTCAAAAGAACTGGAAGGCAGTTCCCTCAGAACCCAAGCAACAGCAAATTTGAGTTTGACAAGACAAAGGCCAAGTGCTACGATTGCAACCAGCTTGGTCACTTTGCAAGGGAATGCAAAGCTCCTAGATCTAATCCTGGAGCAACTTAAGCCTCCCAACATCCTGCTACCCCTAAAGCTACAACCAAATCCACCGAACAAAAAACTACAGCTGTTGCTTAAGAAGTTGATTGGAGCTTCATGGTGCAAAATGTCACTCCTGCTCAAGCTCTCATGACTGGAACTGAAGACACTAAGGTATATGAACATCGTTGTACTACAGCCTGTATTGCTAAGATCAAATTGTATTAGGACTACAACTGGAAATTAAATCTGATATTGAGTCTTTAGATATACTAAATCTGATTTTAAGAAAGCAGAATCTGACTACAAACTCAAAATAGAAGAGTTAGAGAAAACCGTGTCCTCTTTAAAACATGAACATTCAAATTACAGGGCTCAAATAAAAGATTTAATCTCCAAGTTGACTGAGGGTCAAGCCCAGCTAGTGATAGCTGAGGCTAAAGCTAAGAAGTATGCCATTGAGTAGCATAACTTCAACACCATCATTGCATCATCCTCCCACTCAAAGGTGTGTTATCAAAACAAAAGTGGGTTGGGAACCAATGAAATTGCTCCACCACACTCCTTTGTGTCTATTAGACACCCTAGATGTGGTGTAGAAGAGGAAGAGGTTCCAACTGCTAACCCATTACTCAAAGAACAGAAGAATGATGCAATTGTCACACCCTGAAAAGCGCATCGGAAGGGTACGCATGTGACGGAGATAATGGAAGTTAGATTATTTCCAACAATTATCAAGCAAACAAATCATGGATACCAAAGTTAAATATTAATTTAAAAATATTATTACATTGATCCAAAAGAAGTCTTAACTTGAAAACCAAAATAGTAATAACATAATATTGTTTTTAAACATTATCAAGAGTTTTCATTCAACAACAGAAATTGGGTCCCAAAAACGGTATCCAAACTTGATAAGTTTGCCATTAAAACTCTTTTCATTCCCATGCATGCCTAAACAACTGAAAAACATGCCCAAAAGTTTATCAGCGAAAAGCTGGTGAGATCACAGGTTTATATAAAAAGGTTATCATAAATTCCTTTTATAAAAAGAGATGATTATCCTGGAATCAACCCCTAGATCATCAAGGACTAGCTAGGTCACTGACTATGATCGCAACTAAGAGCCCCATAATCAAACCAAGACACAAAGTCCCTTAAAATCTTTTCAACATATATTCCCTTCATACCAGACCGGTCCAACCGATCCTGAGGGGCGTTTTCAAACCCAGTAGATCTACCAAGATATCATGTGGCCCTCCCAGGGTTACTGATTATGGAAGAGGGTAGTCGTGCACAAATAATAAAACAACTCAAAGGCCTCATAAAGATCATACAGTTATTCCATTATCAAATCATATCACACATAAACATATTATAGCATGTTTTCCCCCAAAATAGTTAAATAAAACGTTATTTAAAAATAGGGGCTATGAAAACTCACCTTAAAATGTGACAAGAAGATGGTCTAGCAAAAATCAAGCCCGGGAAATAAACGACCAATTAATGCCCTAAACACGAAGAATCTTTTAATTTCGAGTAATAAGTCTAATACGTAAGTTGTTTACCCAACTTCCTAGACTTGTCTTGAAATCTATTTTTTTTTAAAACCCATTGGTGAATTTCGGTTTAGATTAATAACTTATATTATAAGTGATAAACATTAATTTATTAAATATACTATTTAACCCTTAAATAACAACCACGTAACACACACTCAAAATAAACACATAAAAATATATAAAAACATAACCATAATATTTACTAAGTTATGTATTAAACAAATAAATAAATAAATAATAAATATTAATTGATAATAATATTTTATTTAAGATTAATTGTAAGATATATTCATAATCTTGTTCTTGTTAAGAAAGCTATTTTTTATTTTATTATCTTTTTAAATATTACTTTATTTGACATAAATCAATATTGGTTAATATTTTTAACAAATAAATAATTTCTAGTAGTAAAACATGTATGAAATTGTTTTTAGACAAATTTTATTATAAAAATATGTTATATTATATTTAACCCAAATTTTCACCAGGATGCGGTGATTTTTAACCCGAAAACGCACGGTTTTACACACATAAACCGTACATCAACCCTTATATACCTTATGACCATTTTACATGTTTTGAAGTGAATCTACTATACCAAAAATATTTTAAAATATTTTGTTAAAAATCAGTTCTAAAACAGTCTATTATTTTTAACCCGAAATTATCGGTTTTCGGCTTTTTCGCGACCATGCTTATTATGGATTTGTTATATACTTGAAAACATAAGTTTTTAAATTAAAACACAATATTATTTTCTGTTCAAAACCGGAATTTTGCAAAAACACTTGTTTTAGACCCGAAAACACCGTTTTAACGTGTTTTTAAGCGTAAAACGTTTACGAGATTAAATCCAATAATCAAAACTTTTATTTTCAGTAAGATTACTAACTTTTATATTTTATTTAACTTATTTTAAACTTATTTCTTCATATTTTACAAAGATCCTTGTCTTGATGACAATTTTATTTCACGATATCATTACTAGTGGTCATGTCTCATCTATACATGATTACTATTATTTCTAACTTGTTTTTATCTTTTCTTTAAATAAAAAATGAATAAAAATCTCAAAGTTTCCAGATCATGATCACCATATACATGGATCATTTCAATCATCTCTAAACTCATAAATCAAGAACAAATCCAAAAGTGTCAACCATACATACATACATATACATGATTTTATACATACATATATAATCCAAATCATTATCTTGTGTTCTTAGTTTTCATTTCAACAAATCACACTTTAAAAAGAAATTTTTTTAGAGCATGACCACCATCATTCATGGATCATCTCAATCATTTATGAAATCAAAGAGCAAGATGAGTTGAAGAACATCATGCTACATATGTAAGGCCTCGTTCCCGGAAACCCCACAGTTGGTCATTCATAGCACTTTTCATATTAAAACACATTCAGATTCATTAATTCAAGAAAACTTTACAGCGAAATAATTTAATAAAAACCATAACATTCATTAACATTACTTTTGCTAAGAAATACATTGTTATTGCTAGTTACAAAAAGAACATCTAGTTGCATTTCAAACAAAAATAACTTTTCAGCATGCCATGGATGCCAGACTTTATTTTCCAGGTAGCTTCAACCTTGTGCCATTCCCAGCAACACTATTACTTGCCAACTGATATGCATATAAAAAGTCAGCGTTGCTGAGTGAGTTCTAGTTTAATAATATAGAAAAATATACTTTTGTAACTTCACTTGGTGATCATTCAACATTATACATAATCATTCGTTAAGAGGTTCATTATCTTTCTTTCCTTCATTATCTTTCTCTTTCATTAACTAGGATTGCACAAAGCAAGAGCCTACATTGTTCGTTGGCAATAGATGCCGAACCCTTGTCGGCAAACGTTTATCATGTTAGCTAACCCATCGACAGTTGACCCACACTGCTAGGCACGAAGCCTGCTTATGAATACGGGTCCTATTCATCATACATTGGTCAATCACAAGGGTTAGACCCCAGATATGCATCCTCATAGGTTGAAACAACCGCACATCAGTTGAGCTAACGACAACAAGGTCGTGCACCTCCATTCATTGTGCTTGCAAGGCTTTTCATTCATCATATGGGCCCGAGGGTAACATTCATTAGGTTACACTTTCTTTCTTTCATTTTTTTATGACCACTTATTCATGAATAATACTTTTAAGATATTCATTACCTTATAATCACTTAACATGAAATAATAATTATTCATAACAATAACTTATAAGAAAGGAATCAAACATTAGAAATATTAAACAAGCATAATCTTTCCTTATACATCAGTGCTTAACACTTAAATTCTATTCCCAAAATTTAGAATAATTCTAAGTCCCCAAAGAAATGCGGATTAACAATACTAATGCAAATGAACAAATATGGATGAAAGTCTTCAGAAAATATTCTAAGTGTCTAAAGAAATACTGGTAGAACAAATACAAAGGAGCATAAACAAATGCGGATGAGCTGTAGCAAATGCGGATGAAACTGTAGCAAATGCGCATGAACACTTACCAAATGCTTGTAAACAATTTACAAATGTAGTTGAACAAATGCCCACAGTGGATGGCCAAAGTCCACAGCGGATGACCAAGTCCACAGTGGACAGTCAAAATGCCTAAGTGTCCACAGCGGACATGCAAGGTCCACAGCGGACATGCAAATCCACAGCGAACAGTGTCCACAGCGGATGACCAACATCCACAACGGACACTTTGTTTATAACCAAGTTTCCACAGCGGACTCACAGAGTCCACAGCAGACACCAAGTCCAGTACCTGTGATGCAACTTATGAAATTTTCCGGTCCCAAACATCATCTTAATATGAACTTAGCTAGATCTATCAGTCTAACACTTAGAACATCCTAAACATCATACAATCATCATGAAAATCACATAACATAACTATATCATCATAAACAACCGTACCATACATGGGAAAATCATAATATGCGTCAAAAACATCAGTTAAATATGCATACCAACCCCAAAATAAGTAGAGAATATTTAAAAAAAGGGATCTAGAACTCACCTCTAACTGCTTTCAAGTAAAACTCCTCCAAACCCGAGAGCAACCTGGAGTTCTAACACCTAAACACACGAAAACACACGAAAACACACAACCAAACATATAGAAACACTTAAGAATCGGTCCAGAAGCTGAAAACTCAACTGAAACCGAGAAGAACACCATAGAATCTTACCTTTTGAAGACTTTCTCTCTCTCTAAAACCGGGTAAAACTTCTTCTTCTTGCTTCAGCCGAGATTTCTTGTATGAGAGAGAGAAGTATGGGCGGTCTTAACACCTTTTGAACCCATTATGGGCAAGTTTGGCCCTTGCCCGCTTTTAACCCCTTGTTTTACAATAATTCTCTTTTTCTTCCTTGCTTTCTTTTCTTTTCTTCATGCTGAAATTTTCCGAGTGTTATAAGTCCACCCCCCTTATATTGGTTTCATCCCCGAAACCTGTCACTCCTCGAACAGCTGTGGTTAATGCTGTCTCATTTCCTCCTCAGTCTCCCACGTAGACTCGAACCCCTTCCTGTGTCTCCACTGTACTCGCACAAGTGGAACCACTTTATTCCTTAGCCTCTTCTCTTTTCTGTCAATGATGGCCACTGGCTGCTTCACATAATTGAGCCGTTCATTCACCTCGATATCCTCTAGTGGCACGATCATATCTTCATCAGCTAAGCGCTTTCTTAGGTGAGATACATGAAATATCGGATGAATCCCACTTAACTCATCGGGTAACTCCAGTCGATAGGCCACCTCTCCTACCCGGGCAATGATTCGGAAGGGCCCTATGTACCTCGGACTTAACTTTCCCCACTTCCTAAACCGATGATCCCTTTCCAAGGCGAGAGCTTCAGCATGACTCTATCTCCCACCTTGAGTTCAATCGGTCCACGTCTCTTGTCGGCATACGACTTCTGTCTATCTTTTGCCGCCTTCATAAAGGCCTTAATCTTTTCCAACTTTCCGGTCGTAGCCTCGATCACCTCAATGCTCCCTATCTCCTTCTGCCCGATGTCACCCCAACATACATGCGTTCTACACTTCCTACCATATAGCATCTCATATTGAGGCATACCAATAGTGGCATGATAACTGTTGTTATATGATAATTTGGCTAACAGTAAGTGTTCATCCCAACTTCCTCCGAAATCAATGACACATGCTCGAAGCATATCCTCCAGCGTCTGAATCATCCTCTCCGACTAACCGTTTGTCTGAGGATGGTAAGCCGTACTGATATGTAACCTCATCCCCATCGCATCATGAAATCTTTTCTAAAACTTAGATGTAAACCGAGTGTCACAGTCAGACATGATAGACATCGGTACGCCATGACGAGTCACTATCTCTTTGATGAACAGATCCACCAACCTCTCAGATTAATACGTCTCGCAGATCGGTGGAAAGTGAGCACTCTTCGTTAGACGATCAACTATCACCCATATGGCATTGTATCCCCTTTCCGTATGCGGTAACTTTGTAATGAAGTCCATGGTGATGTGCTCCCATTTCCACTCGGGTAATCCAAGGGTTGGATCTTCCGGTATGGCTTCTGGTGCTCCGGCTTCACTTGTAAACAAGTAAGGCACTTACTCACATACCCCGCCACATCGCGCTTCATTCCTGGCCACCAGTAATCTTTCTTCATATCATGATACATCTTTGTAGCACTGGGATGAATTGAGTATCGAGTCTTGTGAGCCTCATCCATGATCTTCTCACGTAGACCCCTATAACGAGGAATCCACATCCGCCCCGATCGAGTCCGGACACCAAGAGTGTTCTCCCCCAGCTAGGTGACTAGACCTTTCATCCTTTCGGAGTTAATCTGATCTTCTTTCAGCGCTTCATCCTGAAATTTCTTAATCTGCTTCATCACATCGGAGTTCATAACCAAATGATAAGCTTTCACCCGAATCGACTTGGGTTTCCCTTTTTGGCTAAGGGCATCCGCCACCACGTTGTCCTTGCCCGGATGGTAATGGATCTCACAATCATAGTCTTTGATCAACTCTAACCATCTCCTCTGCCTCATGTTGAGATCCTTCTGCTCGAAGAAGTACTTCAAATATTTATGATCAGTGAAGATGGTGCACTTCGTCCCGTATAAGTAATGCCTCAAAATCTTCAATGCAAAACCACAGCCGCCAACTCCAAGTCATGAGTAGGGTAGTTAGCCTCATGGATCTTCAACTGTCAGGAGTGTGACATCCGGTAATTTTCTGTTACCAAACTCCGTTAGTTCCGTTAAGTCTCGCATACACGTGTCGGGAGCACACACTGGTTGTCGTTGAACGTTGGCGATTTAATAATAATTAATAATGTTAAACAATAATTTCTATGTTGATTATTGGTTGTGATTATGTGATTTAAATATTAATTGTGAATTTTATCGCGTAACGTGGAAACGTGTATATTTATTTCGTGTGTTTTGTGGCAAATGGAAATTATGCATGATTATTATTTGTGACTAATGATAATTGTGTTTAGTAGTTAAAAATTGTTTAAAAACTATTCAAAGAGTCTAATTTTTATAAAATACAAAATGCAAGGGTTTAAAGGGTATTTATGCAAATTAAATTAATAAAACAAAACTCTAACCCTAACCACCATAATCGTCCGCGATCAACCTCCCCTCTCCCTCTCCTCTTCGAATTCAGCCCAAGAACAAGCAATCACCTTCGAATTTGATCGATTACAAGGCATACAACAAGTTAGAACCTTCAATTGCAAACTATTACACATTTAAAGGTTAGATTTTTATATGATTTGATGATGTTTCATGATTGGCCGAAAGTTCTATGCGAAAAATGCAATTGGTGGTTGATTGATGCCTAGTTGTTGATGTTAATGTGTTTACTAGATAGATTACATGTTAATTAACGTCAAGTATGCAATAAAGGTTGGATTTTTACAAGTTTTTATGGAAATTACATTAGGGCCGAAACCCTAACTCGAAAATCTGAATTTGATGTTAGTTGTTGGTTGTTTGTTGATGCTATTATGTTAGTTGGATTGTATAGATGCTAGTTAACGTCGATTTTGCAAGAAAGCTTTGATTTTGATTCACGGTTCATAGGTTACTTAGAATAGTAACTTTATTTTGCATGAATTGATGATTTGATGATGTATGAATGTTATGGGTGTGTTTGTGATGATGATTAGATGCTAGGTTGATGATATGAACAATTGAAAAACAAGAAGATGTCTTATAGTTCATACATTGCTAAAAATAGTAACTTTTGGTGTTGAACGTTGATGAATCATGATGATTAGGTGTTGTTGATCATGTTTAGATGTTGTCATGGACTTGAATTGGTATGTAAATTATGAATCCATGAATGTCTTGGATGTTTGATGAAATTGGGATGTACTTTCTCAAAAGGGAAACTTTATTTGTGCAAATTCTTTAATTGGATGATTTGAGCATGTTTGGGATATTAGGATCATGCTAGTGTGTTCATGGATGGTTTCTAAGGTGATTAAATGTGTTGTTTAGGTTATAGGGATGTTGATTTGGTTTGTTACCTGTTTTGGCCTGTTGTGATTCGCATGACTTGTATGATATCTAGTTGTATGATGATCTAGGTAGTACATGTGGTTAATGAAGTGCTATATGTAATCAAGTTGTATGTGAACAGGTATGATATGCTGTTGTGTTAGTATTAACGAGTTATCACCTATAATGTCACCAACGGGTCAAACGGGTCAACTGGGTCAAATGTGTCTTGTCTTTCTAAAACCTTGAGTCTCTTGGTTTGTAGAGCACTTAGGGTTTCATGTTAATTCTGTGTACATGTGCTTATGTACTCTTGTATTCTAGGTGACCTTTGAAGGTTGTCTTTCCCCTCTTTCTTTCAAGTTAAGCTCTAAGTTAATTCTTGCGCGTATCAGGTGAGTTCTTGCCCCACTCATTTTACATAATCTCTTTTGGGGAGATAGCATACTGTTGATCACAAACGCTTTTATATATGAGTGTGTATAATATTGATATAGTGCTGTTTACCATGGAAAGTCCTTACACTTTCGGATTGTTAAGATTGACTAGCGGGGAAATTTTGGGTAGTACTACTGGGTCTGACTAGCCCCACCTGTGCGACTCGAGGTCAAACGGGTGCAATTTTGTCCTAACATATATTCGTCACGACCTGGTAAGTCGTGACGGGAGGCAACAAACGTAACACAGTCAGCTTCGATCGCGAAATCACTATGATTAATATTTTTATGTTAATAGACTAGCTATCTATTGCAATACACTACTTATGCTCTGGAAACTGTTGATTGGTTTATATTTTAACACAAACTCTTGAACTCACCAACCATGTGTTGACTTGTTTAGTATGCTATTCTCAGGTTAAGGTTGCCAGTTGCCTAGGAGCACGCACGTCAGCATTGTTGAGTTGTCTACATTTGCTTGTTTACAAATTTGGGATTATTTTCATATTAAACATTTGTGTTTGGGGCGCGTATGTTTTACGCATTCTCTTTACATACTACTTGTTTGGGTTTTCTGGTTTTAAAAACGCTTCCACAGTATTTTAAACGTTAACTCTGGTTTTGTTTATTAATCATATAGAGTCGTTCTTGGTAACTAATGACTGAGATCCTGGTATGTCACGCGCCTCGCGGTAAAACCCCGCACTCGGATTTTGAGGGTGTGACAGATTGGTATCAGAGCCATTGGTTATAGGGAACTAGGTTGCATACACACACTAGACTATAACCGCACAGTTGTTAGTTACTTATCGCTTACTCTCCTTACTGTATACTCATTGGCATACGCAACACGTACTTCGCAGCATGGCATCGTCGTCCAGGAATTTAGGCAAGAGACCTGCACGATCTGAGTCACCTCCTACTTCTCCCGTACCGGATAGGGGATTTAACTGGCCTCGACATCCTTAACCTCCTGGCAAGATAGACTGGGATCAGCCTTTCATACCTCCTGAGCTCGATCCTCCGCGTAACTGGGATTTCTACCCCACCTACATAAACTGTATGGCATATAGAGAGCGCGTACCACCAGTAGCACCTACACGACCTAGGACTAGGTCATCGACCGCCTCTACTTTACCTACACTTCCTACTTTGAGCTTCCCTCTGGAGCAGGCATTTGCAGCCCTAGTAGCCACACTGGACACAGAGCGACAGCGGATCAGAGGACTCACTGATGAGAACTATGCGTTACGATCTGAGATGCGTCAGTTGCGTTTCCAGGTAGAGACGCTTCAGGAGCGACTTTCGATGGCCATTGGTGGACATCATACGCTGGCAGGCAACGTGGTAGCACTTAGTGGGCGCATGGACGCACAGGATCACCATAACATAGTGATCGATGATAGGTTTGCTGATTTAGAGGCACAGCTAGCAGCACTTTAGATTGCTGAAGCCCCTGCACCTTTGGTGGACCCTGATGAGGAAGAATACTGCCCCCGAAATGAAGTGCAGAAACTGGAGATTGAGTTCTGGCAACTCATAATGCAAGGCTCAGAAATTGAAGCCTACATGATCCGTACTCATGAGTTAGCCACTTTATGCCCAGGGATGGTGAATGAAATGCACAAGAGGGTTGAGCATTATATACGGGGATTGGTGCCCGAAATTCAAAGTATGGTAACTGCCTCTAACCCCACTACCATACAACAAGCTATCCGAACAGCCCACAGGCTGACTGATCAAGCAGTCGAGCAAGGTCGATTACCTATGCATCCTCATAGGTTGAAACAACCGCACATCAGTTGAGCTAACGACAACAAGGTCGTGCACCTCCATTCATTGTGCTTGAAAGGCTTTTCATTCATCATATGGGCCCGAGGGTAACATTCATTAGGTTACACTTTCTTTCTTTCATTTTTTTTGGACCACTTATTCATGAATAATACTTTTAAGATATTCATTACCTTATAATCACTTAACATGAAATAATAATTATTCATAACAACAGCCTATAAGAAAGGAATCGAACATTAGAAACATTAAACAAGCATAATATTTCCTTATACATTAGCACTTAACACTTAAATTCTAATCCCAAATTTCAGAATAATTCTAAGTCTCCAAAGAAATACGGATGAACAATACTAATGCAGATGAACAAATGCGGATGAAAGTCTTCAGAAAATATTTTAAGTGTCCAAAGAAATGCTGGTAGAACAAATGCGAATGAGCATAAACAAATGCGGATGAACTGTAGCAAATGCGGATGAACACTTAACAAATACGGGTAAACACTTAACAAATGCAGTTGAATAAATGCCCGCAGCGGACAACCCAAGTCCATAGAGGATGACCAAGTCTACAGCGGATAGTCAAAATGCCTAAGTGTCCACCGCGGACATGCAAAGTCCATAGTGGATGACCAAGTTCACAGCAGACTGTCAAATGCCTAAGGGTCCACAGCGGACACGTAAAGTCCACAGCGGACATGCAAATCCACAGCGGAGAGTGTCCACAGTAGATGACCAACATCCACAACAGACACTTTGTTTATAACCAAGTGTCCACAGCGGACTCATAGAGTCCACAACGGACACCAAGTCCAGTACCTGTGATGCAACTTATGAAATTTTCCAGTCCCAAACATCATCTTAACATGAACTTAGCTAGATCTATTAATCTAACACTTAGAACATCTTAAACATTATACAATCATCATGAAAATCACATAACATAACTATATCATCATAAACAACCGCACCATACATGGAAAAATAATAATTTACGTCAAAAACATTAGTTAAATATGCATACCAGCCCCAAATAAGTAGAGAACATTTAAAAGACGGGTTTTAGAACTCACCTCTAACTGCTTTAGAGTAAAACTCCTCTAAACCTGAGAGGAACACACAACCAAACACATAGAAACACTTAAGAATCGGTCCAGAAGCTGAAAACTCAACTGAAACCGAGAAGAACACCATAGAATCTTACCTTTTGAAGACTTTCTCTCTTTAAAACCGGGTGAAACTTCTTCTTCTTGCTTCAGCCGAGATTTCTTGCATGAGAGAGAGAAGTATGGGCGGTCTTAACACCCTTTTGAATCCATTATGGGTAAGTTTGGCCCTTGCCCGCTTTTAACCCGTTGTTTTAAAATAATTCTCTTTTTCTTCCTTGTTTTCTTTTCTTTTCTTCATGCTGAAAATTTCCGGGTGTTACAACATACATGCATGTATCACCCATTTTTATTATTTCTTTTTGATAAACTCTTTCGGAGATGGGTGTTCTTATGATGTTCATAAACACAAACCAAAGTTTGATCATCTTGCATGCAAGAGAAATCAACAAAATGTATAGGAAATTCCAAAATCATCAACATCAAACACACACACATGGTTTATACACACACACGGTTTATACACACACACACATGTACCTTCTTTCAAAACCTATTTTTCTTGATTAAAACCCATTATTAGAACCTTGAATTTCAAGAAAGTCTAGTTTTTGGTGAACAAAACTTGCAACAATAATTTATTTGTCATGTTGCAAGAGGTTTTTAAAGAAAAAAAATCTTACCAAAGATGAACAACTTAAGAAATATAAATGATTTTTTCTCCTTGGAGTTGGATTTATGCAATTTCTTGCACCAAACTCACTAAAGGGTCCTTGAAATCAGATCTTTGATGCTTGACACAAGCTTGGAAGATCAAAATTTGGAAGTGCTGAGGGTGTTTGGGTGGTGTTCGGCCGAGGGGTAGAGAGAGGGAGAGAGGAGAGTGTTTTAGTGAGAGAAAGGTGGGGTTGAGTGTGTGAAGAAGGTGGAGTGTAGTGTTTATACAGAAATGATTAAGTGTGATTATTGTGTGCTAATCATATGATTAAGTTAATAATTTGACTGGTGGATCTCCAAGTGAGATGCCACCCGGTATAAGGCAGGTGTTGGTCTTATTAAATTTTTTTAAAATTTTAAACATTTGGTCTTTATGCGAAAATTTTCTATAAAAATAAAATAATAATTTGAGGCTTTTCAAGGGTTTACAACATTTAATAATAGTGACCAAAAGTCAAGAATAAAAATATACATGGTTTAACACAGCAAGGAAAAAACTATGCATTGCATCAAGGCAATATTTAAAAAGTCTTAATTTTACGCGATTAAGGTTAATTATAATAAATATTATTTTTCACGACTATTACAAAAATAGTGTCATGACCACTTGATGTGCGGGGTAACTTTGTGACAAAGTCCATTGCTATTCGTTCCTATTTCCACTGAGGAATCTCTGGTTGTTGAAGAAGTCCTGATGGCTTTTGATATTCCGCCTTCACTCTAGAGCATGTTGAACACTTACCCACGTTGGTTACTATCTCACCTTTCATATTAGGCACCAATAATGTTCTTTCACATTCTTGTACATCTTATCCGATCTGGGGTGAATCAAATACTTGGATTTATGGGCTTCATCCAAAATCAATTCGCATAGGTTTCCAAAATGGGGAACCCAGATTCGGTCCATGAAGTATATCACATCATTGGCATTAGGCACTAACTCCTTGATCATGCCTTTCAATCCTTCATTCTTCAAATTCTCATATTTTAGAGCTTCAATTTGAGCATCTCGGATTTGAATATCAAGACCTGAATGAATAGTTAGCTCCAAAGCGTGTACACGCTTAAGCTTATCATTCTCCTTTCTGCTCAATGCATTGGCCATAATGTTAGCCTTGCTCGAATGATAGCGAATCTCATAATCATACTCATTTAGCAACTCTTCCCATCGATGTTGTCTCATGTTAAGCTCTTTTTGATCGAAGATGTGCTGAACACTCTTGTGATCCTTGTAAATGGCACACTTTGTACCGTGTAGGTAATGCCTCCAAATCTTGAGTGCAAAAATCACCGCTCCCAACTCTAAATCATGAGTGCTGTAGTTCTTCGTATACACCTTTAATTGTCTGGATGCATAGGCTATGACCTTATCTTTCTATATCAACACAAAACCAAGACCAAAACGGGACGCGTCACAGTGCATGATGAATCCTTCTGTTCCTTCAGGAAGAGATAGAATAGGAGCACTACATAACTTCTGCTTCAATAACTAAAATGCTACCTCTCCCTTATCAGTCCATTCATACTTCCTATCCTTCTGAGTCAATAGCGTCAATGGCTGCGCTATCTTCGAGAAATTTTCAATGAATCTCCGATAATATCCAGTCAATCCAAGAAACTGTCGCACCTCGGTTGGGGACTTGGGTGCCTCCCAGTTCTTAATTGCTTCAATCTTCACTGAATCTACATGTATGCCTTTCTCATTAATGATATGTCAAAGAAAATGAACCTCTCGAATCCAAAACTCGCACTTTGAGAGTTTTGCATACAGTTTTTCTTTCCTTAGCGTCTCCAAGATGATCTTCAAATACTATTCATGATCTTTCTTGGTTTTTGAATAGACTAGTATATCATCAATGAATACTATTACAAACTTATCCAAGTAAGGTTTGCATACTCTATTCATAAGATCCATAAACACAGCAGGCGCATTTGTAAGACCAAACGGCATAACCAAAAACTCGTAATGGCTGTAATGTGTTCTGAATGCATTTTTTGGAACATCTTCCTTGCCTATCAATAGTTGATGATAACTCGATCGTAGATTAATCTTCGAGTAGAAGCTAGATTCTTGAAGCTGATCAAACAGATCATCGATTCTTGGTAATGGGTATCGATTCTTGGTAGTGAGTTTCTTCAACTCTAGGTAATCGATGCACATTCTGAATGACCCATCTTTCTTCTTGACAGATAAGACTAGTGCTCCTCATGGGGAGAATCTTGGTCTTATAAATCCCTTATCCAATAATTCTTCTAATTGCTTGGACAATTCTTGCATCTTCGAAGGCACTAATCGATATAGTGATCGGGCAATAGGAGCAGCCCCTGGTACCAAATCAATTCGGAATTCAACTTGTCTAGACGGGGGTAATACAGGAAGATCATAAGGGAAAACATCTGGATAGTCTCGTACTATCGGTATATCCTCAAGTTTTCGCTTCTCATTCTTAGTATCCACTGCCTTGGCAAGAAATGCCGGATACCCTTCACGTAAATACTTGCAAGCCTTCATTACATTGACAATCTTCAGGGTAGGTTTCCCTTTTCCACCTTGGATAGTCAAAGCTCCACCGCTCGGAAGAGGGAGACGAATAATCTTCTCGTAGCTCACCACTTCAGCATGATGCTTTGACAACCAATCCATGCCCACAACGATATCAAAACTACCAAGCACAACAGGTAGGAGGTCGATGCTAAAGGAATGACCCTCTAATTGCATAGTTCACCCTCTAACTACATCACGTGTCTTAATTATCTTTCCTTGGCTTGCTCGACAATGTATTTCTTATCTATTTACTAGATCTAAGGCCAAGTAATGGTTCAAGGTTCTTTGACATAAGACTCATATCAGCTCCAGTATCAAATAATATAGATGCGAAATGATTGTTGACAAGGAACATACCAGTGATGACGGATGGTTCCTGTCTAGCCTCCTTAGAATTCATCTCAAATGCCCGACCCCTTGCACTTGATCCTTACAGCTTGGGGCAATCCCTTTTGTAAATGACCTTTAGCTCCACATTCAAAACATCTTCTCCCGGTTCTCTCGGGCTTCTTAATCAACCTTACTCGACAAGTCTGAGCTTGATGCCCATACTTGTTACAACTGGAACATACATTCACACTGAAGTTACCACCATGATGAAGATTAAATTTGTTACACCTCGACTGCACACCAGCTCGCCTCTTTGTCTCCGGCAAGTTAGTAGCATACATCTTTCCTGATCCAACCCTCTGATTCTTTTCATTCCTATCTCTATTCTTGAAATTCCCAGTCCACTTACTCTTACTCTCCACAGACCTCTTATCAGACTCCACAACCTTCCTTTCATTCTCCATTGGCTTCTTACCAGTATCTCCTTTCTTAACCAGCACACCTCTTCGAATAGCATCATCAGTCAACTAATTAGCTAGCGCTACTATGCTCTGCATTATGGTAGGTTTGATGCTGTAACCATGCCCCTGATCTGCGGTGCCAATCCCTATTTATATCTCTCAATCCTGATGTAGTCTAAGGTCACCATCCGGGGTACGAGTCTTGCAAGATCATTGAACCTGAAAGTATAGATTCTAACTTCCGCACCTTCCATAGTCAGATTTCAAAATTCGGTTTCGATCTTTTAAAGCTCATTGCGAGGACAGTACTCCTTAAGCAGCATCTCCTTCAATTGGTTCCAAGAGAAACCAAACGTCGCTTTCTCTCCTAGGTTCTGAACTTGCAAATTCCACCAGCTTAAAGCTTCATCTTGGAATGAACATGTGACAAACTTCACTCGCTGATAAGCAAAATAGTTGCTACTTGCCATCACGGATTCCATCTTCTCTATCCATCTGATAATGTCAAGAGTTCCTTCAGCTCCCGTAAAGATTCATGGATTACAAGCATGGAATGTCTTATAGGTACAACCCCAAGCTTGATTCTTAAAGGGATTTCCAATGGAAGTGCCTCCACTGGAACCACCCATGGTGCCACGTCCTATACCACACCCAGCATTTGCGTCATGCTGCTTGAGTGCAGAGTTGACTTGTAGGTAAACCAGTACCTCTAGCACCAATGGTATTTTGCGTGTTAGGTGCAATTGATTTACTTCTATTATGGATCAAACAAAAGAGAATAAAGGACATACACGAAATAATATCAAAATGCATAATAATAATAGGTATATAATCATAACATTTTGATAATCACAACATTCATTAAAATCATCATATTGATTTAATGAGAGAGAGAGAATCAGTACGGAATACATGTCCAGAAACAACACAAAATAGATGTCATAGTATCACCAACATCAATAACAAAGATCCTACAAATCAAATGAGAGAATCGTGCCATCACATCGGCACGCACCACTACCGAAGCCATCATCATACAAACCATCGCCAACCCTAATGCCGTCTCCACTTGCTCCTTAAGAGAAGTCACCTGCTACTGTGCTGCTACCAATCCAGCCTCTGCAGTCTCCACCTTTAACTCTGCCACCTCAAGCTTCTTTGTCTCTGCCAGTCCCTACTCCAAATCACAAATCTTGAAATGTAGTTGGTTCAGGGTGTCGTTCTCAATCACTTTCTCCTCCTCAAATGTCATCATCCTTCCATCCATCGCCTACAACATCTTGCTCGTCACTCCTACCTTACCCTGTAAGGATGAAATCTGGTGCTTTTAGTGAATGCATCTGGTAGCCAGAGTAACTAAAGTGCGATCAACAGGCTCAACAATCAATGGTAAGTCTCGACGGGCTGAGGATGACTCACAACCTCAAATATACAGGGAACACCATGCTTATCAGCCCACTCCTGCAAACACCCAGACAACCAATCCCACTATCCTTCTCGTACCTTAGCCCTTTTAGGCTCGGTCTCCTCCGGTATCCCACTGGTAGTCTTATCAGCAACTATCTTTGGCACCCTCTTTTCTTCCTCGGGTAAACAAAGAAAACCTTAGGAACATGCTCAGGAATGTCAGGAATAGGCTCATCACTAGTAGGTGCTACCTGACTAGGCTCTCCAATAATAGGAGGACTCTTCTCATCATATTCCCGTATCCAGCCATTCCCGTACTCGAAACTAGGCTCCCATCTAGGTGCGAACGGGTAGTGATAAATTTCCAAGGGTGTGATAGGGGGAAGAGAAAACATAGGATCCTCATAATCACTATCAGAGTCATGGATCAGAATAAACTGGGTCCGAGAAGGCATCTGTAACACAAGAATATCCATACTAAATATCTATCTAAAGGCATCTATGCTTATCTTATTAGAACAATCATATATAAAATAATCGCCGTTTTAATGCATGCACGACGACAAATACTTGGGAATGAAAATGTTTTAACACAAAATCACTTTTGGTTATAGTCTAGATTTTTGAAAAATATTTTCTAGTTCACTATAACCGTTGGCTCTGATACCAACTTTTTCACACCCCGAAAAGCACACCGGAATGGCACGCGTATGACAGAGATAACGGAAGTTGGATTATTTCCAACAATTATCAAGCACACAAATCATGGATACCAAAGTTAAATATTAATTTAAAAATGTTATTACATTGACCTAAAACGAAGTCTTAACTTGAAAACTAAAATAGTAATAACATAATATAGTTTTTAAACATTATCAAGAGTTTTTATTGGGCAGCAGAAATTGGGTCCCAAAAATGGTATCCAAACTTGATAAGTTTGCCATTAAAACTCTTTTCATTCCAATGCATGCCTAAACACCTAAAAAACATGCCCAAAAGTTTATCAGCAAAAAGCTGGTGAGTTCACAGGTTTATATAAGAAGGTTATCATAAAATTCCTTTTATAGAGAGATATGATTATCCGGGATCAACCCCTGGATCGTTAAAGACTAGATAGGTCCACTGACTATGATCTCAACCAAGAGCCCCATAATCAAACCAAGACACACAAAGTCCCTCAAAATCCTTTCAACATATGTTCCCTCCGTACCAGACCGGTCCAACCGATCCTGAGTGGCGGTTGTAGTCGTGCACAAATAATAAAACAACTCAAAGGACATCATAAAGATCACGTAGTTATTCCATAATCAAATCATATCACACATAAAAACATTATAGCATGTTTTCCCCCAGAATTGTTAAATAAAACGTTATTTTAATATAGGAGCTGTGAAAACTCACCTTAAAACGTGACAAGAAGATGGTCTAGCAAAATCGAGCCCGAGAAATAAACGACGAATTAATTCCCTAAACACAAATAATCTATTAATTGTCGAGTAATAAGTCTAATACGTAAGTTGTTTACCCAACTTACTAGACTTGTCTTAAAATCCATTTTTTTAAAAGACCCATTGGTGACTTTCGGTTTAGCTTAATAATTTATATTATAAGTGATAAATATTAATTTATTAAATATACCATTTAACCCTTAAATGACAACCACATAACACACTCAAAATAAACACATAAAAACATATAAAAACATAAACATAAAATTTACTAAGTTTTGTATTAAACAAACAAATAAATAAATAAATAAATAAATATTAATTGATGATAATATTTTATTTAATATTAATTGTAAGATATATTCATAGTCTTGTTCTTCTTAAGAAAACTATTTCTTATTTATTATCTTTTTATAAATATTACTTTATTTGACATAAATCAATATTGGTTAATTTTTTTAACAAATAATTAATTTCTAGTAGTAAAACATGTATGAAATTATTTTTATACAAGTTTTATTATAAAAATATGTTATATTATATTTAACCAAAATTTTCACCCCGTATGCGGTGATTTTTAACCCGAAACCGCATGGTTTTTCGCGCATAAACTGTTATTATACATGTTTTAAAGTGACTCTTTTATACCAAAAATATTTTGAAATGTTTTGTTAAAAATCAGTTATAAAACAGTCCATTATTTTTAACCCGAACTTATCGGGTTTCGGCTTTTTCACGTGTATAAAATCATCATCGAAGACCATGCTTGTTATGGATTTGTTATATACTTGGAAACATATGTTTTTAAATTAAAAGACAAAATTATTTTATGTCCAAAACCGGACTTCTGCAAAAACACTTGTTTTTGAAAAGACCGTTTTTAACGTGTTTTTAAACGTAAAACGTTTCCGAGATTAAATTCAATCATCAAAACTTTTATTTTCAGTAAGATTACTAACTTTTAACTTTTATTTAACATGTTTTAAACTTATTTCTCCAAATTTTACTAAGATCCTTGTCTTGATGACAATTTTATTTCATGATATCATTACTAGTGGTCATGTCCTATCTATACATGATTACTATTATTTCTAACTTGTTTTTATATTTTTTTTTAAATCAAAAGTGAATAAAAATCTCAAAGTTTCCGGATCATGATCACCATATACATGGATCATTTCAATCATCTCTAAACTCATAAATCAAGAATAAATCAAGATCAAAAGTATCAACCATACATACATACATATACAGGATTTTATACATACATATATAATCCAAATCATTATCTTGTGTTCTTAGTTTTCATTTCAACAAAATGCACTTTAAAAACAAAAAGATTTAGATCATGATCACCATCATTCATGGATCATCTTAATCATTTATGAAGTCGAAGAGCTAGATGAGTTCAAGAACATCATGCTACATACATTCATGTATCACCCATTTTCATTATTTTTTTGATAAACTCCTTTGTAGATGGGTGTTCTTATGATGTTCATAAACACAAACTAAAGTTTGATCATCTTGCATGCAAGAGAAATCAACAAAATGTATAGGAAATTCCATAATCATCAACATCAAACACACACACACATGGTTTATACACACACATGTACCTTCTTTCAAAACCCATTTTTTCTTCATTAAAACCCATTGTTGGAACCTTGGATTTCAAGAAAATCTAGTTTTTGGTGAAGAAAACTTGCAACAATCATTCATTTGTCATGTTGCAACAGGTTTTTGAAGAAAACAAATCTTACCAAAGATGAACAACTTAAGAAATATGAATGATTTCATCTCCTTGGAGTTGGATTTATGCAATTTATTACACCAAACTCACTAAGGGATCCTTGAAATCAGATTTTGATGCTTGAAACAAGCTTGGAAGATCAAAACTTGGAAGTGGTGAAGGTGTTTGGGTGGTGTTCGGACAAGGGGTAGAGAGAGGGAGAGAGGAGGGTGTTTTAGTAAGAGAAAGGTGGGGTTGAGTGTGTGAAGAAGGTGGAGTGTAGTGTTTATATAGAAATGATTAAGTGTGATTATTGTGAGCTAATAATATGTTAAAGTTAATAATTTGGCTGGTGGATCTCCCAGTGAGATACCACCCGGTGTAAGGCGGGTGTCGGTCTCGTTAATTTTTTTTTAATTTTAAACGTTCGGGTCTTTACGCGAAAATTTTCTATAAAATTAAAATATTAATTTGAGGCTTTCCAAGGGTTCACAACATTTAATAATATTAACCAAAAGTCAAGAATAAAAATACACACGGTTTAACACAGCATGCAACGGACTATGCGTTGCATCAAGGCTTACGCAATCAAGGTTGATAATAATAAATATTATTTTTCACGACTAATAATATTTTCACTTAAGATACATTAAATTATAAAAATCAATATATATTGACCAGATTTAATTAACCAGATTGTCACCAACGCTCATCAAAAGTTTTATCGCAACGCGACCCGATAAATCTCAAAATTTACCAATTATAAAATTTATGCACAAAGGGGATTTGCTAGACCTTAATTGACCTTAAATATCAGAAAATTAGTCTTATAATGCATTTAATTATTTTATCACATTTTATCAACGTACGGATATTAACCTGGAAACACGAGATGTCACAGCATTAATGGAAACCACCACAGGGAAGGATAAGATAGAAAACCTCATGCCAACAGCTAATGATCAACCCTTAACCACCTAAGCTAGTAGAAACAAAATTAGGGCAGCAAGAAAAATTGCCAAGAAGGTTGCTGAGTCAAAGTTAAAGATAGACCCAAAGCAAAGGGATGTATCCATATCAGCTGGATTTCAAGTGGTTGGAAATCCTAATTCAGGAAAGGAATGTAGTACCAGCATTTATGTTCTGAAGAAGGATCAAAAATTGAAGGGGAAGGATGATAATGAAGAAAAGAAGCTCCAGAAGCAACCATTAACCTGCCCCATCAAAATTAACATTGAATTCACAATCTGTGGCCTGCATAACCACATGGCTAAAGATTGTTACTACAATCCAGCAAGCACACATTATGCATCTAATGTTAAGAAAGAAGAAGTCAAGTAGGGTTTCATATTTTGCCTTACCATATGGCCCAAGTGTTAAGAAAAGGAAAGTTTGTTTTCGAAGCCAAGTTGCTTTCAGAAGAAGCTTACTCTTTCGTAGGGAAACTAACTTCGAAAGACAAACAAAAGAAAAAATAAAAGCTTCCTAAGTTTTCCGTTGAAGCTAGAGTGCCTTCGGAAGCAAGTACTTCCAAAAGCAAACTAGCTTTGGAAGCAAAACAAAGGAACAAAAGGAATCCTTTGAAACCTTCCAAAAGAAGACTGCTTTGGAAGAAAAGGTGGTGACAACTACTTTCGTGAAGAAAGAAGCCTCTGAAGCAAGTTATGCTGCACAAGCCTCTTCAGGATCATCAAGCTTGATCAAACCCTAGGATGGAATGCAAGATCAGAAAATATATTGCAGCCCAATCCTCTTCTTTACAAACTATAATTGAACCTCCATGCATACATTTTGGTTCAATTATATCATCTGAATTGGAAAAGCCCAAGACCAAAGAGGCTTGGGTTTCCAATAGTAACTAACCATTTAACCTTATGTGCAGGGACATCTACATGACAAAAATGAAAATATCTGGATTGTAGACAGTGGATGCTCCAGGTACATGATAGGGAACAGATCTCTCCTACAATAGTTTGAACACTTTGATGGAGGTCTTGTTCAGTTTGGAGGTGAAGCTCGAGGATACATAACTGGTAGAGGTAGTGTATCCAATGGTAAGTTAAAATTTAACAAAGTAAACTTTGTCGAACAACTTGAACACAATCTCCTTAATGTTTCTCAATTCTATGATCAAAAGCATCAAATGCTTTGCACAAAACATGAGTGCATCATCTTCAAACCCGGAATGACAATTCCTTAGGAATTTGTGCTTCTTAGATCTCCCAGGAGAGGGGATATTTACAAGCTGGATATGAAAAAAGCTTCCCCATTGGGTGAAGTATCATGCTTTCTTTCCAAAGCAAATGGTGATGAGTCAAATCTTTGGGATAAAAGAATATGCCATGTTAATTTTAAAACCATGAATAAATTGTTTAAAAATAATTTGGTATATGGTATGCCTAAAAAGGAATACATCTGTAAAGACAACTGGTTTGCCTGCCTAAAAGGGAAGCAACATAAAGTTTCATATAAATCCAAAGAAGTTTCATATAAATCCAAAGAGGTTACCTCTAGAATGGTATTGCTGAGATGAGAAACAGGACACTAATTAAGGCTAATAGAACTATGTTAGCCAACTCAAAACTGCCCTTAACCTTTTGGGCAGAAGCAGTCAGCATTGCATGTTATGTGTAGAATAGGGTTCTTATAGTTAGCCACATGGAAAAACACCTTATGAGCTATGGAACAAGAGGCCACCGTTCATGGCTTTCTTAGGTCCTTTGGCAGTAGATGTACCATCCTTAACACAAAAGACAATTTAGAAAAATTTGCTGAAAAGTCTGATGATGCTATCTTTGTTGGATATTCCTCAACCTCTATTGCATATAGAGTGTATAATATCAAAAATCAACAATATGAGGAATCATCAAACATTGTTGTCAATGAGCACACACCTTGTGTTAAGGGCAATGGTCCTGAATACATCTTCAATTTAGAATTGTTTCCAAACTATTCTAAACCATCTTGTGAGAGTGTTTTAGTTAGAACAGGAATTCAAGGTGACCCCTACGAGAAGATCAAATGTTTGAGTTACCAAGACATATTCCAATTTCTCCAAGAAGAGATAAAGTTCAAGCTCCTTCAACTAAAAATCCTGAAAGCTTGAATATCTCAGGAAACAATGGAGCTTTATCAAGTTGTCAGCCAACTGAGCCTCATAAGTCAACAGCTGACAACTCAAGTATTCAACACCAAACTAATGAAGATAGTGATCAGGAGGAACATGCAACTGTTGATGCTGCTTCTCAGCAAAATACCATCAATGCTATCACACATTCATTGAATCAGTCCTCATTGAATGAATGAGACATCAACTGGTGATGGTGTTCAAAATCCTAAGCAAAACTTTTCAAACTTAGATATATCTATGCAACTAGATGTGATTCCTAGGCTCAGGATACACAACACTCATCCAGCTAAGAACATCATTGAGGATGTCTTAGAAGGTGTGAAAACAAGAAGTCAGACCCACAATAGGAATGTCTGCTTGTACTCATGCTTTCTTTCTCAAATGGAACCAAAAAAAAGGTAGAAGAAGCCCTCAAAGACAATAATTGTATAGAAGCAATGCAAGAGGAGTTGCTTCAATTCAAGAGGAAAAAGTATGGAGCTTATGTCCATTGCCACCTGGTTAGGTTCCTATTCGCACAAAGTGGGTATACAGAAACAAAAGAGATGATAGAGGTTTGCTCATCAAGAACAAAGCTAGGCTTATTGTTCAAGGATACACATAGGAGGAAGGTATAGATTACACAGATGTCTTTGCACCTGTTGTAAGACTTAAGTCTGTGCAAATCTTTCTGCTTTTACTGCATACAAGAACTTCACAGTTTATCAACTTGATGTGAAATGTGCATTTCTGTATGGGGATATCAACAGAGATGTCTATATGTGCCAGCCACCCGAATTTGAAGACCCATAACATCCCAACTGTGTGTGTAAACTTGATAAAGCTCTTTATGGGTTGCAGCAGTCACCTAGGTTATGGTATGACATATTGTCTCAGTTCCTTCTCAAGAATGGCTATACTAGAGGCAGAATAGAAAAAACCTTTTCAAAAGGAAGTCTGGGAAGGATACGATGCTTGTACAAGTCTATGTTGATGACATTATTTGTTCCTCAAATGACCAAATGTGCAAAGACTTTGAAAGCATCCTGAGGAAGAAGTTTGAAATGAGTTCCATGGGAAAGATGGATTTCTTCCTGGGAATTCAGGTGAAGCAGATGGAAGAAGGGTTCTTCATCAATCAATTTAAGTGTGTCAAAGATATCTTAGATAGATTTGAGATGACAGATTGTAAGCCAGCTAAGACACCTATACCCAGAAATCACAATCTTAGTCCTGATTCCGAGGGGAGGATACTAATCAGCATCAGTATAGGGCAATTATTGGATCTTTGATTTATCTCACTATAAGTAGACCTGATATCATGTTGCAACATGCATTTATGCAAGATATCAGGCTCCTCTAAAGGTGTCTGACCTAATTGCTACCAAAAGAATTCTTAGATACCTCAAAGGAGCTCTTAAATTAGGTCTTTGATATCCTAAGAATAGGGATTTTAACCTCTATGGTTACACTGATAATGATTATGGTGGCTGCATTATCAACAAAAAATCAACATTGGGAGGATGTCAATTTCATAGTGGAAGGATTATCTCTTGGTAATGTAAGAAGCAATCATGCGTATCCACATCAACTGCTAAAGCTGAGTATATCACTGCTGCAAGGTGCTATGCTCAACTACTATGGATTCAGAATCAGATGCTGGATTATGGTTTCAACTTCATGGAGACTCTATATCAACATAGACAACAAGAGTGCCATTTCTGTTGGACCAAAAGAACCAATGAGCCTGATCAGAAAAACCTTTAAGTCCCACAGACATTACAACAACTGAAGTAGTCTGCAACAGCTGAAGACATCAACTGATAACAAGGTCTGAAGACAAAGTCTGAAGTTAAAGAACTGAAGACAAAGTCTGAAGACAAAAGCTGAAGACAAAGACTGAAGACCAAGTTTCAGATGTTGTCACAACAGCTGAAGAAGACCTCTTCAGTAGTTGTGATGGTTTCCTTTCAGTAGTTATATTTTCATTTCAGTTCTTTTGTAATCAGTAGTTTTATGTTTCTTGTAATCAGTACTTGTAGTTTCAGTAGTTTTAGTTTCATCTTGTACTTAGCATACTCTGAGATGTTCTCAGTTGTTGTGAACATTCTCAGTAGTTTGCTTACTTTCAGTTGTTTGTAATAATTCTGTTAAATGTCACTATCAAGTGACATCAACAGACGTCACATTCCTTTATATAAGGAATGTTGACCTAATTGTAACCTGCGAAGCTTAGCGGCTGATATACCGAAGCATTTGTGCATGAATGATATTATCCCTTTTGCAGAAAACCCTCTTTCTCTATAACCGTGTACTGTTCCATTGAATATCTATTGTGTTCTTGCTATATTTGTCTAATTCTTGTTCTAATTCCGCTGCGATTCAACTCTAATTGATCAAACTTAGATCACTGATCCTGTCAAATGGTATCAGAGCAGGTTAATCATTGATCGGTTTAACAATTGATCATTGAAACTGCTATTTCGATATCTAAAGTTTGATCGAATTAGCATATTTGCAAGAATTGGTTATAGAGATTGATCTTCTGCTGCTTCTGGTTATTCAATTTGAGTTTCTTCTTGGTTCATATTGAGTTTGTTGTGTTTTTGTGCTAAATCTGTTGAAACTTGATTGAATTGGTTTGAATCTGAGAATGACTACTCCATCTAATGACCCTCACAATACTGGCTCCTCAACCAAGCCTCCGATGCTGGTTAGGAGTGAGTATAACATATGGCAACGAAGAATGCTCCATCACCTGTCTGTTAACAGTTCAGGTTGTTGGACATCTGTGGTTCACGGTCCACACAAGCCTATGGTGAACAATCCGGAGACCAACCAAATGGTTCCGAAGAAGGAGCAATACTCAGATGAAGATCGTAAACTGTTTGAGATTGATGCTAAAGCCCATGGAATTCTGGCCATGGCACTGCCTAATGAAATCTATTCTGGGCTTATGCATCATGAAACTGCTCATGACCTCTGGAATGCTTTGAAGGAACAATTCGGAGGAACTGATGAGGTCTTAGCAAACAACAGAGAAATCCTCGCCCAACAATATGAGACATTCTCTCATAGGAAGGGTGAGACACTGACTCAACAGTTTGAGCGTTTCTCCTGCTTGATCTCTGAGCTGAAAATGGTCAAGCATGAGTATACTAACAGCCAGATGAACAACAGATTCCTCAGATCACTGCCTGAGAGATGGGACACATACACCATTGTCCTACGCTCCAGTGCAAATCTGGATAGCCTATCTCTCACCCAACTCCATGGGAAACTGCTTACATTTGAAAGAGAGATAGAGCAGAAAAGGAAACTGGCATCATCAGGAAAGCTCACTGATGACTTTGTACCAGGGAACACTGCCTTGGTCGGTCATGAGTCAGAATATGCTGGATCAGAAAGCCATTATGATGAGCATATAGATTTCTCTTCAAACAGTTCTGATCATGCATTTGTTGGTGTTGACAGTCATTCTGGGTGTAATAGTGATAATTTATGCTTTATCATGGATGATTTGATGGGTATTGCTGATGATGATTTAGAAGAGATGGATATTTTGAGCCAAATGGCCTTGATCAATATCAGATCTCAAAAGTTCTACAAGAGAACTGGTAGGAAATTTCCAGGACTCTCTGGCAAAACCAAAGTTGGTTTTGACAAGAGTAAGTTGAGGTGTCACAAATGCCACAGGCTTGGGCACTTTGCAAGAGAGTGTAGATCAACTGGATCTAACTCCTCTGCACCCTTTGTGACCTTTCCAAGCAATAGTTCACAAAACAAAGGGCAACATCCTGCTAGTTCTGGTCATCACTCACAACCTCAATCTCCTGCATATTTTGTCCCTCAGGGTCCAATGCCATATCCATATCCCTGCTATTACATGCCACAGCCAAATCCAGTTCAAGTTCCTATAGCACAACAACCTCAAGCCCTACCTGAGCCTCAACCATCTCCATCACAATCTCAACCTCATCACAGCTTCTTCACACCAGGAGTTGTTGACTGGAGCAGCTTACCAGATGATCTTTCTGGTTTCAATGAGCAATTATTTGCTGGTGCTGGTCAACATGGTGGTGAACATCCTTTTGGGAATCTTGCTCTCATGGCCCTGGAGTCTACTGAGGGTTCCTGCTCCAATGCATCATCTTCACAGGTAACCCAGGTATCTTCTGAGGCTAAAGCCAAGTTATGTTCTGAATCATGCATAGCTGCCTTTGTCTCTATTAGAGAGGCAAATGTAGCTTTAATCAATCAAAATCTTGAGCTTGAGAAAACTATTTCCAAAAGAAAAGCTGAGTATGAGTCTGCTCTTAATGACAAAGATGATGAGATTTACAAGCTTAAATGCCAACTTAATGATGAAAAGGCTAAGGTAGAGGTCATACTTGAGAACCACAGAAGTCTCAAAGAGACACTTGCAGCTACCCAAGTTGAGTGTGACCGCTGGGTAACATCCTGCAAGGGATTTGAAATGCTTCTCAGCAAGCAAACAGCTTCAAATGTGAAGTTTGGAATAGGTTACAATCATACTGCACCACCTACTGATTTTACTTCAAAATCAATAGTAAAATCTGAAGGTGAAAGTAATTTCCAAACCACATCATCATGTGATTCATCCTCAAATGATAATACAAAATTAGAGGATGAAGTCAGTGTTAAGATCTCAGCAAATCAATTGCCTGATGGTTTAAATGCTGATAAACACATGAAGCTGAGCAATTCAGATGTTGTCCCTCAAAGTACTCCAAGTACTGAAGGGCAAGTCACAACATCTGAAAAGCATTTCAAATCTGCTGAAATAAAAGGATTAACAACTGCTGAGGAATCTATCATACGGTCTTTCAGGACGGATAGAGAACAGCTGAAGAACAAGTCTTCAGTTGTTACCGATCCTTCAGTACTTAACACAAGTACTGAAAGGAGGAAAGTACTGAAGATCACACCTTCAGTAGTTTCCACTTCAGCAGTTGATCAATCCAAGATGAAGAATAAGCCATGTGAAATATGTGGTAAATTCAATCATCTATCTGATGAATGCTGGTACAAAAAGGGTTCCAAACTCAACAGAGATAAGCTCATTAAAGAAGAGATTAATAAAATGAAAAATGAGTTTGAGACCAAGTTTGTACCACAGTCATCTCAAACTGATAAACCCAAGGCCTCACCAAAATCCAAAAGAAGGATGGGGTTTATCAGAAAACAGCTGATAGTGTTCCTCATGATAAACATCAGACTAAGTCTGTGAATTTCAAGAAGGAGGAAATGGTGGGTCACAGGAACTCATCAAAAACAAGTACTGATGTGTCAAATGAGCTGAAGGCTTTAGCAACAAATCAGACACAACTTGTTATGATGGTTCAGCATTTGTTGGGGGAGAGTTAACCAACTAGATGCACCTGTGATCAAACCACTGAAAAGGAAATCCAAGCCCAAATCTAAGAAATCCATTTCAGCACCATCTCCACCTTCATCAGCTGTTAATCATGAGAAACAAGTTATGGTTAAATCTGTTGATGAAAACAGACCCAAAACCAAAAAGGTTTGGGTCTCTAAAGCTAACTAGTTTCTTATGATAAATGCAGGGTTCTTCAGCATGCCAAAGAAGCATCTGGTATGTAGACAGTGGAGGATCTATGCATATGACTGGGAGCAGTTCTCTTCTTAATGACTACTCTCAAGGAAAGAAGGGATTTGTCTCATTTGGAAATGATGCTAAGGGTTACATCATCGGGAAAGGATTTGTGTCAAATGGAGAAATCAGATTTGATGATGTTAACCATGTGGAGAATCTCAAGTATAATCTACTGAGTGTCAGTCAGATGTGTGATAAAGGGCATGTTGCACTTTTCACAAGCCAGAACTGCCGGATTCTGTCTTCCAAAGTTCTGAGGCTGATTGACAAGGTATTGGATGAACATACTCTCCTGAAGGCCAACAGGATAGGAAGAGTATATGCCTTGGATTTGTCAAAGAAGATTGATTTAAAAGGTCATCCTTGCCTGTTCTCCAAGGCCTCTCCTCAGGAATCTAAACTGTGGCATAGAAGGCTGGGTCATGTTAATCTCAAAAACATGAATCAGCTGATCCACAATAGTTTAGTGAGAGGTCTACCAATAAAGGAGTTCCACTGTGATGAAACCTGCACTGCTTGTTTAAAAGGAAAACAACACAAAGTTTCATTCCCTCCTATAGAAGAACCAAAGTCCACTGCCTGCTTGCAATTACTGCACATGGATCTCTTTGGTCCTGTGAGAGTAATGAGCATGGCAAAGAAGAAATACTGTCTGGTAATTGTGGATGATTACTCCAGATTTGTATGGACCTTCTTCTTGCATTCAAAGGATGAGGCTGCTCAGACAATTATTAACTTTGTGTTGTATGTTGAGAAGCAGTATTCCCTATCAGTCAAGTGTATAAGAAGTGATAATGGAACTGAATTTAGAAACCATACACTTGATGATTTCTACCTTTCAAAAGGAATCAAGAGGCAGTATAGCATCCCAAGGACTCCAGAACAAAATGGAGTAGTGGAGAGAAAGAACAGGACCCTAATTGAAGCTGCAAGGTCCATGTTGGCTGACTCTGGTTTGCCACTGACCTTTTGGGCTGAAGCTGTCAACACAGCATGCTATGTGCAAAATAGAGCTTTAGTGAATCAGAGGTTGATGAAGACTCCTTATGAAGTTCTACATCATTTGGCTCCTCTAATTTCATTCTTCAGAGCATTTGGGTGTCCTTGTTACATTCTCAACACAAAGGATCAACTCCAAAAGTTTGATTCTAAGGTGGATGCAGGGTATTTTGTTGGGTATTCATCCACTTGCAAGGCTTACAGAGTGTTCAACTGCAGAACAAAGATGGTTGAAGAAACCTTGCATGTGAAGTTCAATGAATCTCCTAAGGACAAAATCCCACAAAACCCTGTGGAGTTGTTTGATCTGGACATACTGCAATATGTTCCTTATCAGCCTCCAGCTGTTGCAGATCATGTGTTCCTTATCAGCCTCCAGCTGTTGCAGATCATGTGAATCACCTTCTGCAGCTAGTCATCCATCTGGTGGTACTGATGTTGATGATGATCCCAGTACTCACCTATTCAAGTTTAGTGATCAACTGCCTGAGTCTACTAAACTTGATGTTCCTGTAGCTTCAGTAGCACCATCCACAACAAATGCTGATGAGATTTTGAATCCTCTACTTCATTTGACTTGCCATCTAATACTTGGTTTCAAGAATCTGGATCAACATCTGTTGCTGCTGAGCGTGCTACAAACACTTGCACAGATCTCATAGTGTACCAAGAGCTGAAGAATCACCCAATGTCTCAAATCATTGGTGATATCAATGCTGGTGTCTCAACTAGAAGTCAATTGTCCAACTTCTGCTTCTATGCTCTCTTCATCAGTCAGCAAGAGCCAAAGAACTATCATATTGCATTAAGAGACAATGGATGGGTTGATGCCATGCAGCTTGAGCTTCTTCAGTTCAAAAAGCAGCAAGTGTGGGAACTGGTTCCTCTACCCCCAGGTAAGTGTGCAATAGGCACTAAATGGGTGTTTAGGAATAAAACAGATGAAAATGGGCAAATTGTCAAGAACAAGGCCAGACTGGTTGTCCAGGGGTTTTCACAAGAAGAAGGTATTGATTATGATGAAACCTTTGCCCCTGTAGCCAGACTGGAGGCAATTAGATTGTTCTTAGCCTATGCTGCATTCCACAATCTTAAAGTTTTTCAAATGGATGTCAAAAGTGCATTTTTATATGGTAAAATAAAAGAAGAGGTTTATGTGTGTCAACCACCAGGTTTTGAGGATAATAAACATCCTGATTGGGTGTATAAACTTGATAAGGCTCTTTATGGGTTGAAACAAGCTCCTAGAGCCTGGTATGAAACACTGTCAAATTTTCTTCTTCAGAATAATTTCACTAGAGGCTCCATAGATAAAACTTTGTTCATTAAGAAAGTGGGTCAGCATAAGCTCCTTGTTCAAATTTATGTTGATGATATTATTTTTGCATCCTCTGATCCACAGTTGTGTGATGCATTTACAAAGTTGATGCAACAAAAATTCGAAATGAGTGCCATGGGAGAATTACAGTTCTTTCTAGGTTTGCAAATCAAACAAAAGGCTGATGGAACTTTCATTCATCAGTCAAAATACACAAAGAGTCTTTTGGAAAAGTTTGATTTACAAAACTGTAAGCCCTGTTCTACTCCCATGTGCAGCACCACACAACTGGATGCAGATCAGAAAGGTAAAGCTGTTGATGAAACACTTTACAGATGTATGATTGGGTCCTTGATGTACTTAACAGCTTCTAGACCAGATATTATGTTTGCAACTTGTGTTTGTGCTAGATTTCAGGCTGCTCCTAAAGAGTCTCATTTGATTGCAGTCAAGAGGATCTTTAGATATCTGCAAGGTACTCAATCTCTAGGTCTTTGGTATTCCACTGGGCACTCTTGCAAATTAGTTGCTTTTTCTGATAGTGACTATGCAGGGTGTAAATTAACTAGAAAATCAACTTCTGGTGGATGTCAATTCCTAGGCAACTGTTTGGTTTCTTGGCAGAGTAAGAAACAAACATCTGTTGCTACATCCACTGCTGAAGCCGAGTACATTGCTGCTGCAAGTTGTACATCTCAGGTACTCTGGCTTCAGAATCAATTATTGGATTATGGCATTACAGAGACTAAGACTCCATTACTAATGGATAGTGCTTCAGCTCTTTGTATTGTCAAGAATCCAGTCCAGCACTCTAGGACCAAACATATTGAGATCAGACACCATTTTATTAGGGATTGTTTTGAAAAAGGTCTGATTGATCCAAAGTTTGTTCCTAGTGCTGATGAGCTTGCAGACATATTTACTAAGCCTTTGGACAGTTCAACTTTCCAAAACCTAGTGTTAAGGCTTGGTATGCTGCAGCTAGAATAAGTGACAACTACTGATGATCTCAGTCAACAAGTACTGATGAGCATTCGTATACTATTGTCACAAATAAGTACTGATAAGTTCTTTTATCCTCAGTAGTTTTCATAACTACTGAAGACTAAATTACTTAAAAGTACTGAAGTACTCTATCTGTTGAAAAGAACTGATGTGGTTACAACTACTGATGTAGTTACAACTACTGATGTCAGTATAACAGATAAGTACTGATGACCAATGAAACGTCTGAAAATCAGACAAAAAGTCTGATAAGTGTTGAGGTCAGAATGAAACAGCTGATGAGCTAAGAATTGACGACAACAGCTGATGAGAAACTTTTCTCTTCAGTGTTTTCTACAACTGCTGTTTCACTTCATACAACTGAAGCCAAAACCATGTCTTCAGTAGTTTTACAACTACTGATGACTAACACCAAATCTTCAGTTGTTTACAACACCTGAAGCCAAAACCATGTCTTCAGTAGTTTCACAACTACTGATGACTAATACCAAGTCTTCAGTTGTTACAACTTCTGAAAGTTAAAACCAGGTCTTCAGTTGTTTTCAAACAACTGATGACAGCACCAACACTTTCAGTCGTTTTATATCAGCCTTTTCTTACCCTATAAATACCTAAACCTACTTTCAAACGTTTCATTAGCCGTTTTATGTCCTTCACTCTCTCAACAATGGCGACCATGAAACTCAAACCCAGACACAACTGTGTTGCCTACCTCTCGAAATCGGCCTTTTGGAACAAATTTGATAATGCCATCGATCTTATGGTAGATTCCCAGTACCGAACCGCTTTTCTTCTGAATCCTACCATATACCCCGATTCCCTAAGCCAATTCTGGACCAACGTCTCTGTGCAAACTGGTGAGAATGATAGCCAAATCACTCTCCAGTCGTTGGTTAACCAGAAACAGGTGGTCATCACTCCAGACATCATTCGACAAACCCTAAATCTACATGATGCCACCTGTGTCACAGAATACCCGAAAGGCACAACTGATATGTCTTTCATCAATAACGGGTATGAAGGAGACTTAAGTGCTACCACCATTCTGAAGAAGCACTTCCATGATGCTGAACGTCTTATATTCCACATGGTGAATGTCTGCCTTGCATCAAAAACCTCCTCATGGGATCAGATGTCCTCCCGATGGCAACAGGTATTATACTCTATCTTTGAACGACAAAATCTAAATTTTTCTGAGATAGTTTTCATGGAACTAAAGGATCTGGCTTTGAAACCTGTGGCAAACAGATGGATATTATATCCCAGGTTTCTCATGGCCATAATTTTAAATCAGCTAAAATCAGACGGCCTTGTTGGCCTTGGAGTCCCTGCTCCGGCTGTATTGCCTGAAGTATACTCCAGGCACAACTCTGACCCTACACTGAAAGGGGCTGCCCGGCTGCTAAAACCCAAGCAGCGGGAACCCACAGCCTCCACTTCCAGATCCAAAGTCCCCACCAAACCCAACACCAAAAAGCCCAAAAAGGCTACTCAGGGAGATGAGTCCCCTGAGGATGCCCCTGTACCACCAATACAGGAAACACTTACTGGTTCTAACCCCCCAGTAGTGTCAAAGACTCCACCAGCCCTAGCCGCTCAGGCATCCTCTCAACAGGATCCTGATGCAACCATAATTGGGGATACCACAATGCTGGAACCTATCTCAATTGAGAAGGTTACCATTGAAGAGCACCAGTCACCCCGGGTGCAATCTGCTTCAAACCTATCTCCAAATGCAACCGCCCCTCAAAGCCCAACCATTATAGTTGCACAAGTGCTGAGTCAGCTGCATTCCTCTCCTCCTCCCCAGAAACCAATTACAATGGGGAGAACCTCAACAGCTGAGGAAGAGGACCAAAATGCTGCTGATAACCCACAGCACAGGGGTTATAATGTTCAATCTCCCCGTGTAGAGGAGGAGGTTAGAACATCTGGTGAGGCTGCCACTTCTACTGATTCAGCAAATGAACAGGATGCAGTTGGTAACATCTCTAAGACCTCACCAGAGGCAACTGCCGATGAAGGACTCAGTCCTGAGGCAGGAAGTCCCCAGAACCAGAACAAGGGGCACATGCTACAACTGATCTACACTCAGGGCATGTACATCCTGATTCAATCAGGAGGTCAGGTGATTCAGCAAAGACTGATGATGACCTGGGCTTTTTCTTCGATGTCTTAGCCCATAACACAATCCTTGAGGCTGAGGTGAGCAGACTCAAAGAACTGCTTGCCAAAATGTCTCAGGATCAAAGTCCATCTGCCCCAATAAACCCACAGATGGCACCTTCATCTGAAGGTTCACCAAACACTCAGCCACTACACTCAACTGAGCCACCAGCCACTGCTTTTGGCACCACCTCTCAGGGACAGAACCCCTCTGAGCAGATGGTTGCTACCTTTCAACATTCCTTACCTCTCATCACTCCCATCATCAATGAGATTGTGCATAAAGCCATTGATGAGAGGATCTCCTCAAATCTACAAACACTTGTTGATGATGCTGTGCAAAAGAAGCTTTCTGCCATTCAAACCCCTGAACCCAATGCACCCAAAAAGGGGAGTCTAAGGCAGTGAAAGAAAGAAAGAGAAAGAGAGTGGAAGATGAGAAACAACAAGAGAAAGAAAAGGAGTTAGAAAAGGAAAAACAGCTGATCACATACAAGAGAAAGAAAAGTGCTGAAACTCAAAAGCCTGATGAAGAGAAATCATTGGAAGATCTGGTTAAAGAAGCTGATGAAGCTCACAGCAGATCAATGGACAGAATAATAGACCAACTCTTCAGACAGGGCTTTGATACAGCTACATTAGACACTGAGATCAGAAGGCTGGAGATTAAAGAGATACAAGAGAGATGGGCCAGTTACAGTGTGATGGAAAGGGAGAGGTTGGAGATAATGATCAGGTTTATTGCAAAATACTTGGGAAGATCATTAATTGAGATTAAATCATGGACCAGAGACAGTATTCTGGCAATAACCACCAGAATCTGTGCTTCTGAAGCATTCAATAAGGGGTTGATTATCGAAGCCTTAGATGAAGCAGGTGCTGGGAAGAGAACTGATATGGCCAAGCTTTCCAAAGCCAAACTTACCACAAAAATGCTAGATCAGCCTTCCCAAACTCCCACTCAAAAACAACCAACCCCACAACTCTCCAAACCAATCCCTAAACCTAAACTTAAACCAACTCAACCCTCAAAACCAACTCCCTTACCCCAAAAACCACCTCAAACCACATCCAATGATGCACCCAGAAGGAGGAGAAGGGTGTTGAGGATGGGAAGAAGAAGAAGAAGATGATGAAGAAGACAGTCTGCCAATCTCTGCTGTTCTAAAAATACCTGAGCCCAGAAGTCAACAATGATCACACCAGACTTTCAGAGGCAAATGGTGAAAGTTAAGATTGAAGAAGAAGAACAGCAGAAACAGCACGATGAGCAACTTTTGAAGATGGTTGACAAAGAGTTTCCTCAGTCATCATCTATACAAGCCATGAAGAAACACGCTCAAAGGTGTATGCTCTCAGGCATACCTTTCAATATCAAAAGGAGAGAGTAAGGATTTGGCCAGACCCCAGGGTTAGTTCTAGAATTCATAAGAAATCCATACCAAGTAATACAATGGCCAAGTGAGAAAGACCATAGATGCTGTTATTATGTTGGCCATTGTAGTCTCACCCTGGGAGATACTTGAAGACTTCAAGAGAGCCTACAAGTCAAAGATGACCCCTCAAACTCTAATGGAGAACAAAATGGTCAAGAAGGGGTTGTTATACAAGAGGCTTAAGAGATCAAGAAAAATGAACTCCAGTTGTTATTAGAAGGGACTCACCCAGATGAATTTGCTTACAGAGAGATAACAACGTTGAGTTGAAAAATGGAAAGACAGTAAAGTACCTATCAGAGTACTATGGCCCAGAGTTCTTCTTCGAAGGAGAAGCAGAAGAACTCACTAAGGAGGAACAAGTTGTTCTCCTTGAGGCCTACGTCAGAGAGTCTTATAGACTCATCAATGGGAAGTAGGTTTCATGGTTGGGATAACAGCTCTGTGTCCAGTTCCCCAAGATAGAGTTCCCTTCCATCCTTTGACATTCACATCTACTGAAACCTGTTCCCTGGCCTGTGCTTATCTGATATCTCTGAAGCTGATCAAGAGAGTATTTCTGCCAAGAATAAGTGGGACCTCAATAAGCTTAAAGGTTTTGCTGCATTGGTTCAGGGGGAGTTTGTTGGACCAAAAGAACCAATGAGCCTGATCAGAAAAACCTTTAAGTCCCACAGACATTACAACAACTGAAGTAGTCTGCAACAGCTGAAGACATCAACTGATAACAAGGTCTGAAGACAAAGTCTGAAGTTAAAGAACTGAAGACAAAGTCTGAAGACAAAGCTGAAGACAAAGACTGAAGACCAAGTTTCAGATGTTGTCACAACAGCTGAAGAAGACCTCTTCAGTAGTTGTGATGGTTTCCTTTCAGTAGTTATATTTTCCTTTCAGTTCTTTTGTAATCAGTAGTTTTATGTTTCTTGTAATCAGTACTTGTAGTTTAGGTAGTTTTAGTTTCATCTTGTACTTAGCATACTCTGAGATGTTCTCAGTTGTTGTGAACATTCTCAGTAGTTTGCTTACTTTCAGTTGTTTGTAATAATTCTGTTAGACGTAACATTCCTTTATATAAGGAATGTTGACCTAATTGTAACCTGTGAAGCTTAGCGGCTGACATACCGAAGCATTTGTGCATGAATGATATTATCCCTTTTGCAGAAAAACCCTCTTTCTCTATAACCGTGTACTGTTCCATTGAATTCTATTGTGTTCTTGCTATATTTGTCTAATTCTTGTTCTAATTCCGCTGCATTCAACTCTAATTGATCAAACTTAGATCACTGATCCTGTCATAAAGTTTGCCTCTTGCATAACTTTAACCCCTCAACTTGGGTTATTTCACCTTTCTTTCTTTATACTTCTCTTTTTCTTTTCTTTTCTTTCTTTCTTTTTTTTATAAAAATTTTCGGGTGTTTCACAAAGCCTTGCCAAGCGAAAACTATATAACCATGCGTTATATTCATTAATAATCCATTCTTAATACATAACACGAGTTACTACACGAGTTACATACCATAAACTCTGGATTCTTCATTTCTCTCTCCACGCAGCGGATTTCTCTCTCTAGCAGCTAAACTTTTCGCGCGAAATGAAGTCAGACTGGGTGTTCTCAGCTTTATACCCAGCTGAGCTTTTTGTATGAACTTGTCATGCGAGGACTTCCTTTCGTGCGGGAACTTCACCTCTCTTTTTCTTCAAAATTTTCAGGCGTTACAAATCCACCCCCCTTAATGAAGTTTTGTCCCCGAAACCTGTCAGCTCTCAAATAGATGTGGGTAATGCTGTCTCATCTCTTCCTCGGTCTCCCATGTAGACTCAGATCCCTTTCGGTGTTCCACTGTACACGCACAAGTGGAACCACTTTGTTCCTTAACCTCTTCTCCTTTCTATCAATGATGGCCACCGGTTGCTCCACATAATTGAGCCGTTCATCTACCTTAATATCCTCCAGTGGCATAATTATATCCTCATCAGCTAAGTACTTTCTCAGATGAGATACATGGAACGTCGGGTGAATTCCACTTAACTCATCGGGTAGCTCCAATCGATAAGCCACCTCTCCTACCCGGGAAATAATTCGGAAAGGCCCTATATACCTTAGGCTTAGCTTTCCTTGCTTTTTGAACCGGATGATCCCTTTCCAAGGTGAGACCTTCAACATAACTCTATCGCCGACCTTGAATTCAATCGGTCTACGCCTTTTGTCGGCATATGACTTTTGTCTATCCTTCGCTGCTTCATAAAGGCCTTGATCTTCTCCAACTTCTTAGTCGTAGCCTCGATCACCTTAATGCTTCCCAACTCCTTCTGCCTAATGTCACCCCAACATACGGGTGTTCTACACTTCCTACCGTATAGCATCTCATAAGGAGGCATGCCAATACTGGCATGATTACTGTTGTTATATGAGAACTTGGCTAACGGTAAGTGTTCATCCCAACTTCCTCCAAAATCGATCATGCATGCCCATAGCATATCTTCTAGTGTCTAAATAATTCTCTCCGACTGACCATCTGTCTGAGGATGGTACAAAAAAACTCACATGTAGCCTTGTCCCCATCACGTCATGGAATCTCTTCCAAAACTTTGATGTAAACCGAATGACACGGTCCGACACGATAGACACCGGTACCCCATGACGAGCTACGATCTCCTTAATGAACAGATCCGCCAACCTCTCAGATGAATACGTCTCACGGATCGGCAAAAAGTGAGCACTCTTCGTCAGACGGTCTACTATCACCCATATGGCATCATACCCTCTGGCCGTACGTGGCAACTTCATAATGAAGTCCATGGTGACGTGCTCCTATTTCCACTCGGGTATATCTAAAGTTGGATCTTTCCTTATGGTTTCTGATGCTCCGCCTTCACTTGCAGGCAGTAAGGCACTTACTCACATACTCTACTATGTCGTGCTTCATTCCCGGCACCAGTAATCTTTCTTCATATCCTGATACATCCTCGTGGCACCGGGGTGAATCGAGTATCATGTCTTATAGGCCTCATCCATGATCTCTCCCCGTAGATCCTCGTAACGAGGAATCCATATCCGCCAAAATCGGGTTCTAACACCGAGAGTGTTCTCACCCAACTCTACGACTAGGCCTCTCATCCTTTCAGAGTTGATTCGACCACTTTCAACGCCTCATCCTGAAATTCGTTGACATGCTTCATCACGTCAGAGGTTATTACCAACTGATAAGCCTTTACCCGAATCGGCTCGGGTCTCTCTTTTCGGCTAAGGGCATCCTCCACTATGTTGGCCTTTCCCGGATGGTAGTGGATCTCACAATCATAATCCTTGATCAACTCTAACCACCTCCTTTGCTTCATATTGAGATCCTTTTGCTCGAAGAAGTACTTCAAGCTTTTATGGTTAGTGAAGATAGTGCACTTCGTCCAGTACAAGTAGTGCCTCCAAATCTTCAATGCAAAGACCACCGCCGCCAATTCCAAATCATGGGTAGGGTAATTAGCCTCATGGATTTTCAGCTGTCGGGATGCATAGGCTATTACCCTCCCCCGTTGCATCAGTACGCAACCCAACCCCAAATAAGAAGCATCCAAATAGACCACTAAGTCTTCGTCCCTTCGTGTAACATTAAGACAAGAGCTTGGGTCAATCTCGTCTTTAGCTCTTTAAAAGCATTCTCCTGTTCTAGACCCCATACAAACTTTACCTCCTTGTGAGTCAACATAGTCAATGGTGAAGCCATCTTGGAAAAGTCTTGGATGAATCTTCTGTAATAGCCCGCCAAACTCAAGAAACTATGACTCTCGGATAGAGTCTTTGGAGACTTCCATTGCATCACCGCCTCAACTTTTGCTGGTCCACCATGATCCCTTCGGGTTGACCACATGACCCAGAAACTGAACCTCACGCAACCAGAATGCAAACTTGGAGAACTTGCCGACACACCCTATTTGACCGGCATGTTCCTCTTTGCTCTTCGAGTAAATCAGGATATCATCAATGAGCACAATCACTGATTTATCCAACATTGGCCCACACACCCTATTCTTCAAATCCAAAAAGCAGCTGGCTTAAACCAAAGGACATAACAAGAAACACGTAGTGCCCATAACGCGTGCGAAAAGCTGTTTTAGGTATATCCTGCTCCTTCATCTTCAACTGATGGTAACCAGATAGAAGATTAATCCTCGAGAACCAACTGGCACTTTGGAGCTGATCAAATAGGTCATCAATCCTCGGTAACAGATACCGGTCCTTCTTCTTCACAAACAAGACCGGAGCACCCCATGGAGAGATTCTGGTCTAATGAATCCCTTATCCAACAGCTCTTGTAGCTGAGTCATCAACACTTTCATCTCAGAGGGAGCTAGACGATACGGCGCCTTAGTAACAGGTTGGGCACCAGGTATCAGGTCAATCTGGAACTTGATCTCACGGTCAAGTGGTACACCTGATAAGTCTTCCAGGAATACATCAGGGAAGTCGTACAATACCACACGTTCGATAATCGTGGCACCGACGCATCCACATCCTTCACACAGAATGGCACCAGATCCAAACCTCATACACTTCTTAGCCACAACCATCGAAATCACCTTCGAAACCGTAGTAACCCTATCGCCATAGATCGTCACTGAACTCCCATCCGATGTAGTCAATCTAATCATATTCTTGTGACACATAATATTTGCCTCATAGGCTGCTAGCTAATCCATCCCTAGGACTACATCAAATCCGCCTAAGGGCATCACGAAAATTCTAGCATGGAACCTATGGCCTTCCAATTCTATGTCATAATCCTCTACCACATCAAAAATCCTGTAGACTTACCAATAGCAGTTTCTACATCAAAGGGTTCATCAATCTTTCTACTCCTAGTGGCAACTTATCACAGAAGGCAACAGAAATAAAACTCCTACTAGCACCAGAATTAAAAGTACAGAGGCACAAGTCTGGTTAACTAGGAATGTACCTGACACAACATCAGGGTCCACTCTAGCCTCCTCCCGAGTCATAGTGAACGCCCAAGCCTTCGCCCTCTGCCCCTCCTTCTCAATCCCCTTCCTTGCCCCGGAGTTCTCGGCCGTCGGCTTCTTGCAATCACTGCTCATATGGCCCACTTCATCATAGTTATAACACTTTATGATCCCACAATCTCTCGCCACATGACCAGGCCTCACACATTTGAAGCAGACATTCGATCCCCACTTACATTCCCCCGCGTGGTCTCTCCCACACTTGCTGCACACCTTCACCTACTACCTCGGTTGCAGCTGCCCAGCGACCCTCCACCTTTGCCTTCTTGCCCTTGGGGGTGAAACCACCACTACCAAAATGTTTCCCACTCTAGTTCCTATCTCCACTTCCCTTCCTGTTCGCCTCTACCACGGTCTCCTCCTCCCTCTCATCATACGGTCTTCCTGCCAAATCGACCACCGACCTAAACGTACTTGGCCAGGCGGCGATCATGTGTCTGCGGTATCCACCGGCAGACCCTGGATGTACCTCTTAATCTTTCATGACATAGGCGTCACCTGATCTGGCACCAACCTTGCCATATCATTAAACTTCTTTGTGTACTGTTGGTGTGTCATTGTTCCCGCCTCCAACTACAGGAACTCCTCTCGACCTTATCGAGTTCCCTATGAGGACAAAACTCCTCAATCACCAGCTTCTTCAGTTCACTCCACCTCATCCTCCCGATCACCCTACTACCCTCGGCCTGGACAATATTGTCCCACAAGTAGAAGCCGAATCCATAAACGAGTGGGTAGCAAACATTACCTTCTGATCCTCTTGGCACTCGGTAATATCAAGTACCGCCTCTATCTCTCTCACCCCTTGGTGAGCAGCAGTAGCATTCCCATTCCCGTCAAAAATCGGGGGCTTGCATCTTGGAATGCCCCATAGTTGCACCCCTTTACAGTTTCCTGAACACCACCTCCTCCTCCTCATCATCACTAGAGACAACCATCTCAGTATCTGGTTGCTCCTTACCCTAAACCTCCTTCTTCACCCCCTCGCCTAGCAGTTTTCCTCCTCTCCTCCTTCTCCTTCTTTTCATCCTCCCTCATAGCATGAATAATCTCGGTCACTACAGATGGCAAAATCATCTGCATGACCTGATTAACCTCCTCAACCACCGCCTCCTTCACTGAGGCCCTCAGATTAGGACTCTCATCACTGCCCTCATGGTGATTAATCTTGGGATCTGTAGGTGCCGTCTCGGCAGTTCTAGGCTTATTCCTGGTGGCACCATGCACTCCACCTCGGGAAGCCTTTGAAGATCTACCACCAGCCATCCAAACGCTATAAGATTCAAACACCAACACAGTCATTCAAGGTAATAGCTCAGATTACGTCAAGTATAGTAAGTCCCTAATTACAGTGGCCAGTTGTGATTATCCACTTACTTTACTCTTCCTTCTCCAAGCATTCCCTATCCTGACTACATCAGTATCCAAATACTAGGGGCACATAAACCACATAACATGCGCACATAATTCCTTTTTAAAATCTTACATAACACATTTACATAGAACATTTTCCTACAGGCATGTAGCTACTAGGACTGGCATCCCTTCTCTTTTTCGCCCATTCTCAGTTTAAATTTTAGGTTTTTGAAATATTTTACCCAATTCTCTTAAACTTTGGCTCTGATACCAACTTGTAAGGCCCCATTCCCGGGATGCTTACAGTTGGTTAATCATCGCATAATACATTTAAAACACATCATTTGCAGCGGAATTAAAACTTTTCTTTCAGGATTAAAATCGTGTCAATACATCAAATCATTCATTTACATATCAAAATTTGTTACTACGATAATCATTTCCAAAAATGTGGATGCCAGACGCAAATCATTCCCAGTGGCTTACGCATCCATGACAGCACCTCCTCAGCATCAAACGGTTACCTGCCAACTATTATATATACAAAAGTCAGCAACGCTGAGTGAGTTCTAGTTTATATTTTAAAAATACTTTACTTTCGTTAAAACATAACCTTTACTTTCGTTCATGATCACACATCGTACATACATTTTGATAATAATTATTATTATTATCTTATCATCATCGTTCATAATCGTTCTTTTTCGTACTTTGTTTCGTTCTTTCACTTTTAATCTAGCTCCTGTCATAGGATACGTCCAATCGTTATGCACGAAGCAACATCTGTCTTGAGGTCAAGCGACACGGATCCCGTTTTCATACGTCTAGATCAGTCACAAAGACTGTCCCACTATGTGCATCCTCATGGGTTAGCTAAACCGCACACAGTTGAGCTAACAACCCCTTAATGAGTTGTGAACCTCCTTTTAATTTGCTTGCAAGACTTTCATTCATTCATTATGTTCCACTTTCATCATCATTTCTTTCACTTCGTTACGTAATACTTTACTTACATAATCATACATATCAAGTAAAGTCACATCATAAAGCATGTAGTTTTAAAAGTCGTTAGCGTGAAAAGATAACGCATCACACATAATAGCATAGCATGCAAAAACTTAACATACATCAGCAACATCTCGCGCGAGAACTACCCCTATCGCGCGAGAACCATCCTATCGCGCGAAACCATCAAGTCGCAAGAGAACCACATATCATGCAAGAACTTACAAATCGCGCGAGAACTACCTGTCATGTGAAAACATGCATATCGCGCCAAAACTACACCTTTCGCGCGAGAACTTTTTAAAAATTTAAAATCTTAACGTACATCAAAATTGCTCAACTACAGGTTCTTCCCGCCCAATCACAACTTATCGCGACTAAGGTTGTTCTAACATGCAAACATCTTAAACAACATCATACCAGCATGAACAGGCACATTCAAACATTCTAGTATGCATAATAGCCCCAAAACATAAAACTTGCGTAAAAAGGGGACTAGAAACTCACTTCTTGAAGTTCTAGCCCAAACGCAACCTTCCCGAAGCCTTGCCAAGAGAAAACTACATAACCATGTGTTATATTCATCAATAATCCATTCTTATTACATAACACAAGTTACTACACGAGTTACATACCTTAAAACTCTTGGATTCTTCAGTTTCTCTCACCACGCAGCCGATTTCTCTCTCTAGCAGCTGAACTTTTCGCATGAAATGGAGTCAGACCGGGTGTTCTCAGCTATTTATACCGGCTGAGCTTTTTGCATGAACTTCTCGCGTGAGAACTTGCTTTCGCGCGAGAACTTCACGGTCTTCTTTTCTTCAAAATTTTCGAGCGTTACAATTTCTCGCATGGATAATTTTGTTATCCGTAACTAGCATTCATCATATGCCATTTCGATTCTCAAGCCATCTGAAGACCCTTCCTAAACTAATCTAATTGAATCAATTTATAATGATCAATGAAATCAAACTAAACAACCACAAAGGGAACATAGTATCTACATTCAAATAGAAACCAAAATCGAACATAAAATAAACAAATCATCTTTAAAATCGATCCACTCCTGAACAAAATACGTCCACAAACACCCATAACCATCTTCAAACACTCTTGCACAAATTTATTAAATTCAATCCAAATGACGACTCTCGATCCACGAAATCCTTTATTAAGCACTAGTCTATGAATACGAGTTGTGAAGGATCAGAAAACCACTCATATCACTTAATAAGAATCAAGAATCAAATTATAGTTACGATATGAATGTAATCACACCTCAAAACATGAAATTCATTGTTTGATTGATGAAAAAGAAGTGAAATCAAGGGTAATATGACCAAGAAGAAACATTTCTTTTATTTCAAAAGAAATTGGGTGGTTATAGATTGTGCATCAAAGTATTCATGAAAGCTTAATAAAATATATTAAAAAGGAGATACTTTACAAAATCATTAAACAACAATAGTTATCGAATGGACAGTTTTGCTATCCGTAACAACCTTTCATTATGCCATTTCTATTCTCAAGACTTCTGAACTCTTTCTAAACTAATCTATCAAATCCGATTATAATGATCACTGAAATCTAACTAAATGACCCCAAGAGGGAAAATGGTATCTACTTTCAAATAGAAACCAACCACCGGACATGAAAATAAACAAATCACCTTTTAAATTGATCCACTCCTGCACAAAATGCATCCACAACACTCCAAAACCATTTTTGAAACTCTTGCTCACAAATCCACTAAATCAATCCAAATGATGACTCTCGATCCACTGATCCTTATTAAGCATAAGACCACGGACACGAGTCGTAAAGGATCAAAAAACCACTAGTATTCACTCAATAAGAATTGAGAACAAAATTATATTTACGGAATGAATGTAATCACACGTCAAACATGAAACTTAATGTGTGATTGATGAAAAAGAAGGCAAATCAAGGTAACACGAGCAAGAAGATAAGATTTCTTTTTATTTCAATTGAAATTGACCGATTATAGTTTTGTGCATCAAAGTATACGTGAAATCTTAATAAAAAACATAAAAACGAACTGGTTATACATAAACATTAAAGAACAATATTTCTTGCATGGATAGTTTTGAAATCCGTAACAATCTTTCATACTATTGAATTTTGATTCTTAAGCAATTTGAACACTCTCCTAAACTAATCTAATTGAATCCGATTATAATGATCAATGATATCAAACTAAACAACCACAAAGGAGCATAGTATCTACACTCAAATAGAAACCAAAATCGAACATGAAAATAAACATATAATCTTTAAAATTGATCCACTCCTGAACAAAATGCGTCCACAACACTCCACAACCAACTTCAAACACTCTTGCACAAATCTACTAAATTCATCCAAATGACGACTCTCGATCCACAAAATCCTTTATTAAGCACTAGTCCATGGATACGAGTCGTAAAGGATCAGAAAACCACTCGTATTCACTCAATAAGAATCAAGGATCAAATTATAGTTACGAAATGATGTAATCACACATCAAACATGAAATTCATTGTGTGATTGATGAAAAAAGAGTGAACTCAAGGTAGATGATGTAACAACCGACCCTTAGGTCATAATTCTAACCTTTAACCTCCTGCATCATTATCCATATAATTAATATATATTATTATTATTAGTATTAGTGTTATTATTGTTACTCCAATTATTGTTATTTTTTTTTTCATGTGCCATTTGAAATGTTTTAGCTAAGTCTAGCTTTAGCATAGAATAACTTCGCGTTCCGGGAAAAGCAATTAGTCACCCTTGCAATGCAAAAACTTAATTGAAACAATTAAATGTGTGCACTCACACATCATTCACGGGCAAATGCATGTATGCACACTTGATACTTAAAACACATTTTACTAGAATTTACCACCTAAAGTACTACATTATACTACACACTATACTACATAATAACATTTATACAATAAAATTAAATCAAAAATACCCCCACAAGACTCCAAATGCGGCCGCCCATCAACCCCTATCCCTCCCCTCTCCTCCACTTGACACCACCACCCTTTCCATCCACTCCCACCTCATGCATTTCTAAACTCTCCTCTCATACTCCTTCTCTCTTCTCTCGGTTCACCAGCAGAAAACACACACACCACACCACAAATCCTCTCCATTTCAGCCTCATATTCGAAGATCAACCGCAAACCACCATCGGCCGATTCCAAGCAACCGAGAAAGTGGCATCTTGAGAGCTTTAGGTGCACGGTTCATACAAGTTCGAGATACTCCAGCCTTGTTTGATATTCTAGAGCCGTTGTTTGAGATTATCCAGCTCATCTTGTCCTTCCAAACTCTCCAAATCATGAACATTCAAGTGTAAGCATCAACACACCCCAACTAGTCTTGTGTTATTCCTTCATTTATCTACCAAAAGCCTTACTTTCTTTGTTCTAGCGGAATCTTGCTGCCATAATCTTGTTCTTGAGGATCTTTAACTTCACTAGAGGTACCTCACACGTTATATTGGTCATTCTATGGGTGGAACTCGAGTTACAACATGAAAACCCTCTTTTTGGGTGACTTTTGCACCATCTAACCTTTGTGCCTTGTAACCTGCTTATAAATGTTTTATAAAACTTTTAATAAACCTGCTTTGAAAGTTACAAAATGATTTTGTAATGTTAAGCATGATCCGTAAGGTTTTACACAAGTGTAATGGGTTTAAATGGTGAAATCACTTATCTACAACTTGTTCTTGGGTTTATGTTAAAACCATGAGTTAGAGTTATTATTTCAGTAAATTTTGGGTGTTATTAAGTGTACGAGGTGATGTTAATGGCTGAAAATAGTAAAAGTATGAATTGTAGACATGTTGAGCTTATTTTGGGACCCAAAAGGTGGTAAAATGACTTAAAATAAGAGAACTTAGAGTATAGCAATGTTAAAAAGAATTCCAGGCTCTAAAAGGGTTAACAAAGTGTTATAGATCTGATTTGTTGACTAAATGGTCAAAAGACAATTTAAATGGAAATTTTAGTTAAAAACGGGTATTAACCGGGTAACGTTTGGAGGAAAGCCTTGGAAATAATGGTATAAAACCAAAATCCATGAAAACCATTTATTTCAGTAAGTTAGGAAATATAAGACTTAATGATGGTGAAAAATTGGTCAAACAAGTTTTAAACGGTCAATTTCGGGTAAAAACGCGTTTTAACGGGTTAAACTTAAAAATGAGACTTTCAACATAAAGGGCATGAAAATACATTTTAGTCAGATTATAAAGCTTGTTAAAAGTCCTTAAAATAATATTTAAATTCTTAAGACTTAAAACTATAAGATTTAATGTTTAACCATTAAAAACCTTCGGTTTTACCGTAACTGGTAACTTAAAATATATGTTCACCAACTCAAATTAAAATCTGGAAAATTTGGGAGTTTAACTTATTAATAATGTAATATATAACTCCAAAATTCGGTTATGGGGTCATAAAGGTCATTAAATGTAAAGAAGCAAACTTTAGGGTAGAAAATGTAAATTCTGAAACTTAAAGGACTAAACTGTAAAGTCTGCCAAACTTCAATAAACCGACACCCTTGGACTGGTAATCACTTGATAAACTTAACGTGTGTCAATGACCTAATAGCGTGAAAACAAGAATTCCCCTTAAGAAACCCTAGCTTTCTATAAAAGGAAATCTTTTAAATGCAAGCCTTAACAAATATAAGCTAGTTGAACACTTAACTTCTTACACACTTGGTCCACCTCGTGTGACCTTAGAATTAGTGGCTTATTACTTAATCTTGATGTTAGGGTGCTAGACTTGAAACTTTTCTGGTACTCGAAGAACCTGTTGCTTGGAACTTAAGGTGAGTTTTAGTGTCCCCTTTTTACTACTGTTTTTGGGGTGAAGCATGCTCTGTTTAAACTGAACTTTTCTATGCTATAATATGATGCTATATGTTGTGGAAATGTTAGAACCTACTTTTACTTTTATCAAGATCATTAATTCTTGTGTGAATGCTTGTTTTATATGGGTAGATCTACTTGGGGAATCCCCACACACAGTGCCTTCCTTGATGAGCTGGAAGGGTACCACACTGAGATACTACGGGGTCGTTTGTGGCATGTGACAAGTTTTAATAAGATACTAAGGTGAACCATCCGGCAGGTATGGTCCACCATATGAGGCTCAGTTCTTCCCTCGGGATTAGCCGGTGTAACATAACTTTGGAAGAGGCTAGCCGGGACTGAGTGCAGGGTTGATTGTGATCCCCACAACTATGATACTATGATCTTTGACTTTTAAATCAAATGTGGATTCTTTTGAATCCTTTGTTTTTTTAACTTTAAGCACTTGAATTCACCAACTTTTTAGTTGACACAAATTTCTTTTGAGCATGTTTCAGGTAATCCTTGATGGGAGTCTAGCTGTTGTAGAAGACCTTGACCTAGCACCGTGACCCATGGCATTGGCTTGTTTTGTTTTTAAACAATTTGAACAATTTACATTTATTATTGTTGGAAACAATTTGTACCGATGAATTATGTACTTGTATTGGTGGCTAGACCTACTTCTAGCCCGGTTTTTCTTTAAACATTAATGCCATGTGATGTTCTCTCCTTTTGTGCTCTTATGATGGTTTGTTTCTGCTGCCATATGTTGTTGCCAGTCTGTGACATCCCACCCTACCTGGGCCCGGGGTGTGACAGATTGGTATCAGAGCCAAAGGTTGTAGAGAAGTCGGGAATACCATAGTAGACCCTAGGCTACAACCCCGATACCTTAGGACTGTCCACATGGAAAGTGTTGGGATGATCGGGTTGGGTAAATTGATGATTAAACTTGATCAACGTAATCATGAACTTACCGGACGCGTAAATTCCAGCATGGATCGTTAGGCAATAATTGGACTTTTGTTTGAATGTTATAATTCTTAAAATTTTCTTTGAGTGGTTTAAGGATTTCTTCAAAATGAAACTACTTTATTTGTTAATTATTTGAAGAAACTAAGGATTGATGATACTATTGATAAATGATACCTCTGGTATTTGATACTGTTGGGATATCTGATACTATTGCCATCACTACTACTATAAGTACTATTATTATTACAATCATGAGCTATGAGAAACCAAATTACTCATGATATTTCTTACAGGACATCGAGGCTATGGCTGACAAGGGGAAGGCACCTACGTACCCGACTGACGGTACTGCACCGGCTGGGAGCCCTATGAGCGCGAAGCCGCGGACGGAGTATGAAGAATACTTGAGAAGATGCGGACACCCGGGCTGGATATCTGTTACGTCTGAAGACACTGAGCCATCGGAGGACTCTTCCTCGACATCTCCCTCCAGGAGCCGGACGCGCTCCCAATCACCGCATGTCGCAGCTCCTGCACACTCACCTATCCCACCTATCGGGAATAGGGGTGCACGTGTTATCACCCGCCCACGCAAGAGTACTAGACCAGGACCCTCATCTCCTTTAGGATGCCACCTCCTCCTCCACCACCTGTTAGGACATCGACACCTACACCACCGATGATTGACCCGCTCTGACACCATCCACATGATGAGCACTGGATGCCACCGAGGCACAGCATGTATGATGGCCCTAGTGTGCTAGCTGGTGATTGGTACTCCTAGTCTAGCCGCCGGGCAAGCGACATAGGACCTTCTGATGCTGCATTGGACGAGATTCTGAAGACCGTCCGTCGTCACGAGCTGACACTCCAGCACGCCACTCGGACCTCCCAGTCCGCCTAGTTTCAGGCCATGATGGCGTCACAGGGAGTCTAGCGGTTGGAGCAAGAGCGAAGGAAGAGGAACTCAGGGTGGCTAGGGTGGCTGAAGAAGTAATGGATGTGAGAGCAGGGGGGAGATATGGGATTATCTGTCTCTTAGACAGTTGAAGGAAATAATTTTATTGTTGTCAGACACTATTATTATTATGTATTATGGGGGTGATGGAACTTCCAAATTGTAAGAGTTTAACTCTGATGCATTTCTATTTGCTGATACTATTAACCCTATCTATCTGTGAAACTACTTCTTATGGTGTTAATTCTGCAGTGTAATTTGTATTGAATTGCAATGTGATATGTCCGTAGGAATTTTGCCTTGCATTCTTTTTGGATTGAACTGCCTTAAAATTAATTTAATGGAACATATTAAAGGCATTTAGTGGTGCGTATATTACACACTCTCCTGTTAGAACGTGGTATATTAGGATAAGTGATGCATGGGCTGTTGAAACCAAAAGTTTATGAGATGCTAAACAAATTCATTTGTGATGCTACCAGAATGCCAACCAGACAAGGAACCCATATTGGAGATCAGGAGCTACGAGTGGTCGTCGTGAGGAAGCTAGCCCAACCGGCAACCAACCCCTTACTCCACCAAGAGCTTCCCGTGGAGAGAATGTCAATCAGGGGAACGATGAGAGAATTACCAACCTCGTAGCACAACAAACTGCTAACGCCATCCCGACCATCATCGCCCAAATTAATGCGGACCGGAATAACCCCAGTGGTAATGGTGGATCTGGGAGCAATGAGGGCAACAATGAGGAAGTTGAAGCACTAAGGAATGGATGCTCCTACAAGACCTTCATGGCGTGCAAGCCGAAGGATTTCTATGGTACCGAGGGTGCGATTGAGATGTACCGATGGATTGACGAAATGGAAGCCGTCCTAGATATCAGCGAATGTAAGATGGAACACATGGTGAGGTATGCTTCCCAGTCACTCAAGGGATCAGCACTGGAATGGTGGAAGACTGTTACTCAACCTTGGGGAAGAAACGCTGCTAACCAAATAAGTTGGACCAAATTCAGGGAATTGATAACCAACAAATACTGCCCCATCAATCAACTCGAGAAACTGGAGTCTGAATTTCTGAGCCTGGAAATGAAAGGCCCTAACTACACCGAGTACATCAACCGCTTCTTAGCCCTGGCTCGACTGGTGCCACATCTAGTGACACCGGAATCCTAGGGCGTAGGACGTTTCATCTGGGGACTACATCCTAGAGTCAGGGGTATGGTTCGATCCTCTAGGCCCCTAACCCTGCAAGCTGCGGTCGACTTCACCAGTAGTTTGACCGATGATCTAGTCAGGGCTGGATGGACTGAACAAAACAGGTTAGAGGAAAGGAGGAAGCCGATAGGTGAGAAGAGAAATGGTTTGAGGGGAAGAAGCAATTGGTAGCAGCAGTGGGTCAAACAAGAAGAGTTTTGAAGGTATGAGGCGTGAAGACCAGGGTGGAAGGACTCGGAAGCTATACTTGGGAACAAGCCCATTCTGCAACAAGTGTAAACTGCATCATCAAGGGGAGTGCAACCCGATGCCCTGCTTCTGATGCAAACGACCGGGTCATCTGATTAAGGATTGTACGTATGTGCCAGGTAAACAATGCTATGAGTGTGGAGATCCGGGACACATGAGAAATAAATGTCCTAAGCTGGGGAGAGATAAGGACGCCAGACCCAATAAGCCCAAGGGACGAGCATTCGGGATGGATCCAGCTGGTGCTCGTAAGGAACCTGATGTGGTCAATTGTACGTTCCTTATAAATAATCATCCTGCTACCGTTCTATTTGATACTGGAGGAACTGCTAGTTTTGTCTCTAGCGCTTTTAGGCCTTTGATTGACTTGAGTGCATGAGTCCTGACTGATACGTTTACCGTAGAATTAGCTAACGGTAACATCTTAGAAACTAATGAAGTCATCCAGGATTGCTTAATGAACCTAGAAGGTAGTACATTTAAGATAAACCTGATGGCTATTAAGCTAGGAGGATTTGATGTGGTTGTTGGCATGGATTGTCTGGCTAAGAATAGAGTCGAAATCGTGTGTGATGAGCGCCTACTTAGGATACCATTAAACGACCGGAAGGTGTTAGTTGAGTGGGAACAAGAGCAGAACGAAGCATTCAAAACACTCAAGGAGAAACTATGTAGTGCACCTATCCTCACCCTCCCAGAAGGAGTTGAAGATTTCGTGGTCTATTGCGACGCCTCGCATCAGGGACTGGGATGCGTGCTAATGTAGCGTAACAAGGTAATTGCTTATGCATCCAGACTGCTGAACGATCATGAGAATAACTACACAACGCATGATCTAGAATTGGGTGTCGTGGTATTTGCACTCAAAATTTGGAGGCATTACCTCTATGGCATGAAGTGCATTATTTACACTGACCATAGAAGTTTGCAACACATTCTTGATCAGAAAATGCTAAACATGCATCAAAGAAGATGGGTTGAGCTATTGAATGATTACGAATGCGAAATTCGCTATCATCCCGGCAAGGCCAATGTAGTGGCGGATGCCTTGAGCAGGAAAGAAAGAGAAAAACCCCTTCATGTCCGTGCTTAAGGATGAGTGTGTATACTAACCTTGTTGCGAGACTAAAAGAAACTCAAGGTGAAGTGCTAATGGAAGATAATTTAGCAGGGGAGTTGTTAACAGGAATGGTGAAGTGGTTAGAATTGAGCAACGATGGTATATATAAATATGAAGGAAGAACATGGGTACCAAAGTACGGGGGAATTAGAGAGGTGATCCTAGATGAAGCCCATAGATCTAGGTACTCGATTCACCCGGAAGTGACAAAATGTACCAAGATCTAAAGGCACTTTTCTGGTGGCCTGGAATTAAGAAATCAATCGTCGTATTCGTTGGGAAGTGTTTAACGTGCGCCATGGTGAAGGCTGAAAATCAAAAACCATCAGGGACGTTACAACAGCCTGAAATTTCAAAATGGAAATGGGATAACGTCACAATGGATTTTGTTACAAAACTACCCAGAACTTTCAGAGGACATGACGCCATCTGGGTAATTGTTGACCGATTAACTGAATCGGCTCACTTCTTACCGATTCGAGAGGACAACGACCTGACGAAGCTGGCCCAACTGTACATCGACGAGATAGTGACCAGGCATGGGGTGCCATTATCAATCATCTCCGACCGTGATAGTCGTTTCACTTCTCGTTTCTGGAAGTCACTCCAGCGGGCTTTAGGAACCCGTATGGATTTAAGCACTGCTTACCACCCACAAACTGACGGTCAGAGTGAAAGAACCATCCAAACCTTGGAAGATATGCTAAGGGCTTGTGTGATTGACTTTGGAAGGAACCGGGATAACCATCTTCCTCTAGTAGAGTTCTCCTACAACAATAGTTATCATGCAAGTATAAAAACAGCTCCCTATGAAGCCCTATATGGCAGGAAATGCCGATCACCGTTGAGTTGGAATGAGATCGGGGATAGTCAAGTAATGGGACCCGACATTGTGATGGAGACGACCGACAAGATATTTAAAATTAAGGAGCATTTAAGAGCGGCCAAAGACCGTCAGAAGAAATATGCTGACAGAAGGCGAAAACCTTTAGAGTTTCAGGTGGGTGATAGAGTAATGCTAAAAGTAGCACCATGGAAAGGAACTGTGAGGTTTGGAAAGAAAGGAAAGCTAAGCCCGAGATACATAGGACCATTTGAGATACTAGTGAGAATTGGCCTTGTGGCGTATAAATTAAAGCTACCTCAAGAGTTAAGTTACATACATGACACCTTCCATGTGTCAAATTTGAAGAAGTGCGTGGTAGATAAAACCATGGAGCTACCTTTGAAATAAGCGAGGATTAATGACAAGTTGAACTTCATGGAAGAGCCTATAGAGATCACCGATTGGCTCGTCAAGAAACTCAAGCGAAGTCGCATACCAAGGTCAAGGTAAGATGAAATTCTAAGCGAGGACCTGAATTCACTTAGGAGCGAGAAGATGAGATGAGAAAGAGTTATCCGCACCTCTTCAAACCCACTCGTTCTGGAATTTATCGAAGCTCAAAATTTCGGGACGAAATTTCCTAAACGGTGGGAGAATGTAACAACCGACCCTAAGGTCATAATTCTAACCTTTAACCTCCTGCATCATTATCCATATAATTAATATTAATATTATTATTAGTATTAGTGTTATTATTGTTACTCCTATTATTGTCATTTTTTTTATTTCATGTGCCATTTGAAATGTTTTAGCTAAGTCTAGCTTTAGCATAGAATAACTTCGCATTCTGGGAAAAGCAATTAGTCACCCTTGCAATGCAAAAACTTAATTGAAACAATTAAATGTGTGCACTCACACATCATTCACGGCCAAATGCATGTATGCACACTTGATACTTAAAACACATTTAACTAGAATTTACCACCTAAAATACTACATTATACTACACACTATACTACATAATAACATTTATACAATAAAAATTAAATCAAAAATACCCCCACAAGACTTCAAATACGGCCGCCCATCAACCCCCTATCCCCTCCCCTCTCCTCCACTTGACACCACCACCCTTTCCATCCACTCCCACTTCATGCATTTCTAAACTCTCCTCTCATGCTCCTTCTCTCTTCTCTCGGTTCACCAATAGAAAACACAAACACCACACCACAAATCCTCTCCATTTCAGCCTCATATTCGAAGATCAACCGCAAACCACCATCGGCCGATTCCAAGAAACCGAGAAAGTGGCATCTTGAGAGCTTTTGGTGCACGGTTCATACAAGTTTGAGATACTCCAGCCTTGTTCGAGATTCTCCAGCCTGTGTTCGAGATTATCCAGCTCATGTTGTCCTTCCAAACTGTCCAAATCGTGAACCATTCAAGTGTAAGCATCAACACACCCGAACTAAGCTATGTCTTGTGTTATTCCTTCATTTATCTACCAAAAGCCTTACTTTCTTTGTTCTAGCAGAATCTTGCTGCCATAATCTTGTTCTTGAGGAGCTTTTAACTTCACTAGAGGTACCTCACACGTTATATTGGTCATTCTATGGGTGGAACTCGAGTTACACCATGAAAACCCTCTTTTTGGGTGACTTTTGCACCATCTAACCTTTGTGCCTTGTAACCTCCGAAACAAAGCTTGTAACCTGCTTATAAATGTTTTATAAAATAAATAACCTGCTTTGAAATTTACAAAATAATTTGGTAATGTTTAAGCATGATCCGTAAGGTTTTACACAAGTGTAATGGGTTTAAATGGTGAAATCACTTATCTACAACTTGTTCTTGGGTTCTATGTTAAAACCATGAGTTAGAGTTATTATTTCAGTAATTTTTGGGTGTTATTAAGCGTACAAGGTGATGTTAATGTCTGAAAAATAGTAAAGTATGAATTGTAGACATGTTGAGCTTATTTTGGGACCCGAAAGGTGGTAAAATGACTTAAAAATAAGAGAACTTAGAGTATAACAATGTTAAAAAGAATTACAGGCTCTAAAAGTGTTAACAAAGTGTTATATATCTGATTTGTTGACTAAATGGTCAAAAGACAATTTAAATGGAAATTTTTAGTTAAAAACGGGTATTAACCGGGTAACGTTTGGAGGAAAGCCTTGGAAATAATGGTATAAAACCAAAATCCATGAAAACCATGTTATTTCAGTAAGTTAGGAACTATAAGACTTAATGATGGTGAAAATTTGGTCAAACAAGTTTTTAAACGGTCAATTTCTGGTAAAAAAGCGTTTTAACGGGTTAGACTTAAAAATGAGACTTTCAACATAAAGGGCATGAAAATACATTTTAGTCAGATTATAAAGCTTGTTAAAAGTCCTTAAAATAATATTTAAAGTCTTAAGACTTAAAACTATAAGATTTAATGTTTAACCGTTAAAAACCTTCGGTTTTACCGTAACCGGTAACTTAAAATATATGTTCACCAACTCAAATTTGAAATCTGGAAAATTTGGGAGTTTAACTTATTAATAATGTAATATTTAACTCCAAAAGTCAGTTATGGGGTCATAAAGGTCATTAAGTGTAAAGAAGCAAACTTTAGGGTAGAAAATGTAAATTCTAAAACTTGAAGGACTACACTGTAAAGTCTGTCAAACTTCAATAAACCGACACCCTTGGACTGGTAATCACTTGATAAACTTAACCTGTGTCAATGACCTAATAGCGTGAAAACAAGAATTCCCCTTAAGAAACCCTAGCTTTCTATAAAAGGAAACTTTTAAATGCAAGCCTTAGCAAATATAAGCTAGTTGAACATTTAACTTCTCACACACTTTGTCCACCTCGTGTGACCTTAGAATTAGTGGCTTATTACTTAATCTTGATGGTAAGGTGCTAGACTTGAAACTTTCCGGTACTCGAAGAACCCGTTGCTTGGAACTTAAGGTGAGTTATAGTGTCCCCTTTTTACTACTGTTTTTGGGGTGAAGCATGCTCTGTTTAAACTGAACTTTTCTATGCTATAATATGCTGCTATATGTTGTGGAAATTTTAGAACCTGTTTTTACTTTTATCATGATCATTAATTCTTGTGTGAACTGCTTGTTTTATATGGGTAGATCTACTTGGGGAATCCCCCACACACAGTGCCTTCCTTGATGAGCTGGAAGGGTACCACACTGAGATCCTACGGGGTCGTTTGTGGCATGTGACAAGTTTTAATAAGATACTAAGGTGAACCATCCGGCAGGTATGGTCCACCATATGAGGCTCAGTTCTTCCCTCGGGATTAGCCGGTGTAACATAACTTTGGAAGAGGCTAGCCGGGACTGAGTGCAGGGTTGATTGTGATCCCCACAACTATGATACTATGATCTTTGACTTTTAAATCAAATGTGGATTCTTTTGAATCCTTTTGTTTTTGAACTTTAAGCACTTGAATTCACCAACTTTTTAGTTGACACAAATTTCTTTTGAGCATGTTTCGGTAATCCTTGATGGGAGTCTAGCTGTTGTAGAAGACCTTGACCTAGCACCATGACCCATGGCATTGGCTTGTTTTGTTTTTAAACAATTTGAACAATTTACATTTATTATTGTTGGAAACAATTTGTACCGATGAATTATGTACATGTATTGGTGGCTAGACCTACTTCTAGCCCGATTTTTCTTTAAACATTAATGCCATGTGATGTTCTCTCCTTTTGAGCTCTTATGATGGTTTGTTTCCGCTACCATATGTTGTTGCCAGTTTGTGACGTCCCACCCTACTTGGGCTCGGGGTGTGACAGATGACCAAGAAGATAACATTTGTTTTAATTCAAAACAAATTGGGCGGTTATTGATTTGTGCATCAAAGTATTTGCGAAAGCTTAATAAAATATATGAAAAATGAGATACTTTTAAAAAATCTTTAAACAACTATAGTTATCGCATGGATAGTTTTTTCTATCCGTAACAACCTTCATACTATGCAATTCCTTTCTCAAGATTTCTGAACATCGTTCTAAACTAATCTAATTAAATCCGATTATAATGATTACTGCAATCTAACTAAGCGACTCCAAAGGGAAAATAGTATCTACTTTCAAATAGAAACCAAACTAGACTTGAATGTAGGGCCCGTACCCGGGAACCTCACAGTTGGTCAATCACAACCTCATTTATATCAAAACATATTAAGATTATTAAGTAAATAAAATATTCCAGTGGAATAATTCATCAAAAACTATTTCATACTTTAATAAATACATTTGCCAAGTAATACATTTTCGTTTAAAAGATTACAAAATACTACTTAGTTATATTACAAAACAACATCATTATCGTGCATGAAATGGTTTTTGATGAATTATTTTACTACAATATTTTATTTACTTAATAAATCTTAATTTGTTATGATATAAATCAGGTTGTGATTGACCAACTATGGGGTTCCCGGGTACGGGGCCTTACAAGTTGGTATCAGAGCCAATGTTTAAGAGAAATAGGTAAATATTTTCAAAACCTAAACTTAAACTGAGAATGGGACTGAATGGGGGGATGCCAACCCAAGTAGCTACGTGCCATCAGGTAATTTACTTTCTTAAGCTCAACCGGTATCATGTGCGCGTGCTATCTGATTTATGTGCTCTTAGTAGATTTGGATACTGATGTAGTCAGGATAGGCAATGCTTGGGGGATAAAGAGTAAAGTAAGTGGCTAATCACAACTGGCCATTGTAATTAGGGACTTACTATACTTGACATAATCCGAGCTATTACCTTGAATGACCGTGTTGGTGTTTGAATCTTATTGTGTTTAGAGGATGGCGGGTGGTAGATCTTCGAAGGCTTCTCGAGGAGGTGTGCAGGGTGGTCGTGGTACTACCCCACGTGTCACCGGGAACAAGGCTAAGGCTGCTGAGACGGCTCCTGCAGAGCCTGAGCTTCATCATGAGAAAGGCGGTGATGAGATTGCTAATTTGAGAGCCTTTGTGAAAGAGGCAGTTATGGAGGAGGTTCATCAAGTCATGCAGACGATCCTGCCATCTGTGGGGATCGAGGTTATTCGTGCTGTAAGTGAGGATGAAAGAAAGAGAAGGAGGAGAGGAGGAGGACCATTGGGAGAGATTTAGGTGAAGAGGAGCAACCAGAAACTGAGATGGTTGTCTACAATGACGAAGAGGAAGAGGAAGCAGTGCAGGAAACCGCCAAGGGGTGTAGTTATAGGGCATTCCAGAGATGCAAGCCCCAACTTTTGATGGGAATGGTAATGCTGTTGCTGCTCACCGATGGGTGAGGGGAGATGGAGATGGTGCTCGATATCAGTGAGTGCCAAGAGGATCAGAAGGTGAAGTTACCATTCATTTGTGGACTCGGCCTTATGCTGGTGGGACAACATTTTCCAGGCCGAGGGTAGAAGGGAGAATGGGAGGATGAGGTGGAGTGAACTGAAAAAGATGGTGATCGAGGAGTTTTGTCCTCATAGGGAGCTCGATAAGGTCGAGAGAGAGTTCTTACAGCTGGAGGCGGGAACCTTGATACACCAGTAGTATACTACCAAGTTCAATGAGATGGCAAGGCTAGGGCCGGATCAGGTGATGCTGGTGTCAAGGAAGATCAAGAGTTATATCAGGGTTATCCGCAGGCACATGATCACCGCTTGGTCGAGTACTTTTAGGTCGGTGGTTGATTTGGCGGGGAGACTATATGATGAGAGAGAGGTGGCAGTGGTAGAGATGAGTAAGAAGGGTGGCGATGTCAGGAATTGGAAGGGGAAAAGATTTGGCAGTGGTGGTTTCACCCCTAAAATCAAAAAGGCAAAGAATGGATGACAGGAGGGTGGTGACGGCATGTACTGGGTCAAGGATGTGTAATAGGTGTGGGAAGGAGCATGCGGGGGAACGCAAGTGGGGATCAAATCTATGTTTCAAATGTGGGAAGGCAGGGCATATGGCAAGGGATTGTGGGGTGACGAGGTGCTACAATTATGGCGAGGCTGGGCATATGAGTAAGGATTGCCGAAAGCCGAGGGCTGAAAGTTCTGTGCAAAGAAGGGGACTGAGAAGGTGGACCCCGATGTCATGTCAGGTACGTTCCTAGTAAAACAAACTTTTGCTTCTGTACTATTTGATTATGGTGCTTGTAGGAGTTTTATTTCCGCTACAATATTTTAATTACTTAATAAATCTTAATATGTTTTGATGTAAATGAGGTTGTGATTGACCAACTATGGGGTCCCCGGGAACGGAGCCTTACATTGAAAATGAACAAATCACCTTTTAAATCGATCTATTCTTGAACAAAATGCATCCACAACACTCCACAACCATTTTCAAACACTCTTACTCGCAAATCCACTAAAACAATCCAAATGACGACTCTTAATCCACTGAATCCTTATTAAGCACTAGACCATGGATACGAGTCGTAAAGGATAAAAGAACTACTCGTATTCACTCAATAAGAATCGAGAATCAAATTATAGTTACGGAATGAATGTAATCACATGTCAAACATGAAACTTAATGTGTGATTGATGAAAATAAGTCAAATCAAGGTAACATGAGCAAGAAGATAAGATTTCTTTTGTATTTCAAAAGAAATTGGGCAGTTATTGATTTATGCATCAAAGTATTCGCGAAAGCTTAATAAAATATATGAAAAAGGAGATACTTATACAAAATCATTAAACAACTATAGTTATAGAATGGATAGTTTTTGCTATCGTAACAAACTTTCATACTATGCAATTCCTTTCTCAAGAATTCTAAACATCCTTCTAAACTAATCTAATTAAATTCGATTATAATGATCACTGAAATCTAAGTAAACAACCTCAAAGAGAAAAGAGTATCTTCTTTCAAATAGAAACCAAAATAGGACATGAAATGTAACACCCAAAAAATTTAATAAAAAGAAAGGAAAAGAAAGTATCTTGAAAGAAAAGAAAAAGAGCACAAGTGGAGGGGGCCAAAGTGTAAAAAAAGTATAAAACCTTATTATTTTAATGTTTAAAAGATATGGCCGCCCATGCATCCCTCTACTTTCTGCTTTTCGGCTGGAAACAACAAGAAGAAGAGAACAAAAGATCTCTCGGTTCTAGAGAGAGAAAGAAGCTGATTTTGCTAAGTAGGTATTTTCTTGTGTATTTGGTTCGGTTTTGTTGGGTTTTCAACGATTTTTATGTGTTCTTTGTGCTTGGTTGTGTGTTTTGTTGTGTTTTTAGGTGTTTGAACTCTTTGTGCCCTCAAGTTCGGTGGAGTTTTGCTTGAAGGCTACAATTGGTGAGTTCTAGATCCCCGGTTTTGTGTTTTAAAACTTCTTTGGGGCTGAAAATGCATGTAAAAATGTTTTACAACTTGTATGCATGATAACCGTATGTTATGTTGTGTTTGGTTGGTTGTATTTCTTGGGTTTATGTTTGTTTTAGGTGCTTAGAATGATAGATTTAAGTTATGAGCATGTAGAATGATGTTTTAGACTGGAAATAATTTAGAAACACGTAAGTCTACTGCCCATGATCCCAAATAGGGCTCATGCGCCTGAAATTCAGCTCAGGCGCCTAAGTCCCTTTCTCATGCGCCCAAACAGTACCTCATGCGCCTAGAAATTTTGCCCAGTAGTTTAAGTGTTGCTCATGCGCCTGATGCTTAGCCAAAAAGACTAAGTTCCACCCCATGCGCCCCAATAGTGCCCATGCGCCCACTGCCCAATTGCCTAAGTGTACCTCATGGGCCCAGGAAAATTTCTCTTACACCTAAGTGTTAGTTCAGGCGCCTAACTTTCCATGCGCCTAAGTGTTGGTACGCCTGCATAGTACTCATGCGCCTGCATAGTGCTCATGCGCCTAAAAGAGTTACAAAAATTTTTGAAATTTTGAGAAATAGAAATTTTAGGGTTTAATCCTGGGATGTTTTGGTGGTTATGTTTGTTGATGTTATGCTTGTTTGTGGCCTGTTCTTACGTTCCATATTACGTATTATTACGTGACTTTACGTGATGTGTTTATACTCGTATACGTAAAATATTATCATAAATGAAGTGAAAGATTATTGATAATAAAAGTGAACTTAACGAATAAATGAAAGTCTTGCAACCAAAATGAAAGGAGGTTCACAGCCACGAGTTGTCAGCTCAACTATGTGCGGGTTAGCTACCCCATGTGGATGCATGCAGGGTCAATCTTTGAGATTGACGGGACCCTTGTTGCTTGCCCCAGGTACTGGAGTCAGCTTCGTGCATAATGTTCGGGGTCTATTTATAGACCTCAGGCCCAATACCAGCTTCGTGCACAATGTTCGGGGTATTGCACATTGGTCTAGTAGAATGTGAAAGATAATGATAAAAGTACGAATGAATGAGATGAATGATGAAAGATAATAATGAATATTATCTTGTTGTACGTATGATGTGCCATCACGTACGGAAGTAAACGGGTTTATGAAAGGAAGTATTTTAAGAAAATGATAATTTTATATATCTAAACAAGAGATTTTAAATTCTAAAAACTAGAACACACTCAGCAACGCTGACTTTTATGCATATTTAGTTGGCAGATAATTTGTACTGGGATGGCAGCGGGGGGAAAGCTACTTGGCAGGCAAGACTGGCACCATTCATGCATGATAATTATGTTTGTTTGTAATGCAACTAAACATTTCTTTTGTAACTCCTATTATACATAGATGTATTATTTGGCAACATTAAATATTAGTGCAATGAATGGGTTTGGTAATCTAATCCACGCAATGTTTAATTAATGTACGTAATTTTATGTAAATAATGTTGTGGTTGACCAACTGTGAGGTTTCCGGAACGGGGCCTTACATGAAAATAACAAATCACCTTTTAAATCAATCCATTCTTGCACAAAATGCATCCATAACACTCCACAACCATTTTCAAACACTCTTACTCACAAATCCACTAAAACAATCCAAATGATGACTCTCGATCCACTGAATCCTTATTAAGCACTAGACCATGGATACGAGTCGAAAAGATTAAAGAACCACCGTATTCACTAATAAGAATCGAGAATCAAATTATAGTTACCGAATTAATGTAATCACATGCCAAACATGAAACTTAATGTGTGACTGATGAAAAAGAAGTCAAATCAAAGTAACACGAGCAAAAGAAGATAAAATTTCTTTTATTTCAATTGAAATAGGCCGACTATAGTTTTGTGCATCAAAGTATACATGAAATCTTAATAAAATACATAAAAAAGGAACTGGTTATAAAAACATTAAAGAACAATAATTCTCACATGGATAGATTTTGCTATCCGTAACAATCTTTCATACCATGCCATTTCAATTCTCAAGCCATTTGAACACCCTCCTAAACTAATCTTATTGAATCCGATTATAATGATCAATGAAATCAAACTAATCAACCACAAAGGGAACATAGTATCTACATTAAATAGAAACCAAAACCAAACATGAAAAAAACAATCATCTTTAAAATCAATCCACTCCTGAACAAAATACGTCCACAACACCCCACAACCATCTTCAAACACTCTTGCACAAATTGCTAAAGTCAATCCAAATGACGATTCTCGATCAACAAATCCTTTATTAAGAACGAGTCCATGGATACGAGTCGTAAAGGATTAGAAAACCAAACGTATTCACTCAATAAGAATCAAGAATCAAATTATAGTTACAAAATGAATGTAATCACACGCCAAACATGAATTCATTGTGTGATGATGAAAAAGAAGTGAAATCAAGGTAACACGACCAAGAAGATAACATTTCTTTTATTTCAAAAGAAATTGGGCGGTTATTGATTTGTGCATCAAAGTATTCGCGAAAGCTTAATAAAATATATGAAAATAGAGATACTTATATAAAATCATTAAACAACTATACTTATCTCATGGATAGTTTTTGCTATCCGTTCACAACCTTTCATACTATGCAATTCCTTTCTCAAGACTTCTGAACACCCTTCTAAACTAATCTAATGAAATCCGTTATAATGATCCTGAAATCTAACTATACGACCACAAAGGGAAAATAGTATCTACTTTCAAATAGAAACCAAAGCCGGACATGAAAAAAAAACATCACCTTTTAAATCGATCCATTCTTGCACAAAATACATCCATAACACTCCACAACCATTTTCGAACACTCTTACTCCCAAATCCACTAAAACAATCCAAATGACGAGTCTCGATCCACTGAATCCTTACTAAGCACTAGACCATGGATACGAGTCGTAAAGGATAAAAGAACCATTCGATTCACTCAATAAGAATCAAGAATCAATTATAGTTATGGAATGAATGTAATCATGTCAACATGAAACTTAATGTGTGATTGATGAAAAAGAAGTCAAATCAAGGTAGCACGAGCAAGAAGATAAGATTTCTTTTTATTCAATTGAAATAGGCCACTATATTTTTGTGCATCAAAGTATATGTGAAATCTTAATAAAATACATAAAAAAGGAACTGGTTATACAAAACATTAAAGAACAATAATTCTCGCTTGGATAGTTTTTTGCTATCCGTAACAATCTTTCATACCATGCCATTTCGATTTTCAATCCATTTGAACACCCCCTAAACTAATCTAATTGAATCCGATTATAATGATTAATGAAATCAAACTAAACTACCACAAAGGGAACAGAGTATCTACATTCAAATAGAAACCAAACCGAATATGAAAATAAAAATCATCTTTAAAATCGATCCACTCCTGAACAAAATACGTTCAAAACACCCCACAACCATCGTCAAACACTCTTGCACAAATCTACTAAATCAATCCAAATGACGACTCTCGATCCACAAAATCCTTTATTAAGAAATAATACATGGATACGAGTCGTAAAGGATCAGAAAACCACTCGTATTCACTCAATAAGAATCAAGAATCAATTATAGATTAGGAAATGAATGTAATCACACGTCAAACATGAAATTCATTGTGTGATTGATGAAAAGAAGTGAAATCAAGATAACACGACCAGAAGATAACATTTCTTTTATTTCCAAAGAAATTGGGGCGGTACTGATTTGTGCATCAAAGTATTCATTAAAGCTTAATAAAATATATGAAAAAGGAGATACTTAACAAAATCATTAAACAACTATAGTTATTTCGCATGGATAATTTTTTCTCTCTTTAACAACCTTTCATACTATGCAATTCCTTCTCAAGACTTCTAAACACCCTTCAAAACTAATCTAATTAAATCCAATTATAATGATCACTGAAATTAACTAAACAACCTTAAAGGAAAAATAGTAATCTATTTCAAATAGAAAACAAAACCGGGACATGAAATAAACAGATCACCTTTTAAATCGATCCATTCTTTCACAAAATGCATCCATAAACTCCACAACCATTTTCGAACACATCTTACTCACAATCCACTAAAACAATCCAAATGACGACTCTCGACCCACTGAATCCTTATTAAGCACTAGACCATGGATACGAGTCGTAAA